>JAVSCE010011519.1:0-130986 GCA_032199065.1 Smutsia gigantea
TGCTTACTCAGGAGGCCTCCAGCCAGCTTTGGTTTTGATTTCTCTTCTTACATTCTCCCAAATGTGAATATTCACCCATCTACATTACAGCACCTTGGCCCTTCATGAGGTGATCTATTTACAGGTGCTCTTGACAGCACTGAGCCTCTTACACGTGGAAGTCCACCATTGACCATGCTGCTCCTGGGCCTTGGGCAATGGTACCTGGCCAAGGGGAGTAATGTCAGAGGTCGTCATACATCTCAGAAAGTTAGGCCAGGTCTGAGGCCACTCAGACTTGAGGGATTTTGAGGGACAGACTAGTTGTCAACAGGTGCTCTAGGCCCTAGCTCTCCAAAATTGAGCCATTCAACCTGACAGTTCTCTGGGCTAGTGGAGGGAGGTCTGAGCATTTCCACATTCCTTGGAGTCTGGTCCAGCCTTCTACCACATTCACGCTGCTCCTGTCAATCTAAGGGGCTAGCCAGCTGGGAAAGTAACGAGGTGCTAGGGCCTAGAGGAGAACTTTCAGGCACACATTTCCAAATCACCAGCCCATTTCTAACAGTCTACCAGGTGAGTAGATGCTCAGCACACAGGACAGAGACACTGGCCAGACAGAACCCCCCCAGGGGCTCACAAACCATAGAGGATCTCAGATCACAGAGGCCTTTTGGCAGCCAGAGCAAATGCACGATTAAGGCAGATACTACAGAACAACACAGTCCCACCAGCAGGCGTGCCAGCAGTACACAAACAAGATTCTCAGGCCGCACTCTCAGAGCCTGCTGAGGTGGAAGCACTGTAGGTGAGTGAGTCTTCTCAGCAAGACATGACAGCTACAGGGCCTTCTTCCCAAAGTCAAGGCTAGTTTGAGAGTTTATAATCTACTAAACATTCAAGGAAATTCCATCTGGACATCTTTCCAAAGGAGCCAGAGATCTTATCACTTTCAAGAAACCTCGTGTTGAAAAAACCTAGAAATCCTTCCTGACATCCCTGACGGTGTAAGGGCAAACTCCCTTTCTGGAAAGCTGCCAATGAGGCCAAGTGGGAAGAGTCAGGTAGGAGTTGTGAACTACCTTTCTAAACTATACTGTCTTGCCCTTCCCAACTCTTCCCAGCTTGGCTTGGAGGGTCCCCCGCGGGCCCACTGTGAGGCGAGGAGGAGTGGGGAGCTGGGCAGGCACTACACCCCCAGCAGACATGGCAAGTGGAGGAAGTGGTTTGCAAGGCTGGGAGACTGACAACCACCTCCATATTGAGCCCAGGGGGACAGCTGTGAGGTCAGCAAAAACAAGGCTTTTACATACATGTACACACATATCTGTGTATACACATATACACATACACTTACATACATGTAGACATTTCCTAGCTGTCTGCTCAAGAGAGCCTAGAAATAACACCCAAAAGCTATGAGCACTCAAGAGCACCCAGATCTTGGTTTCTAGATGCTGTCACCAAAGGGGACCAGAGCTCCTTGGAGAAACGGCTGAATCCAGGATTGGGAGAGAACATGTCTCCTTTCCTTTCACTGCTTTTATCCCCCTACAATATTAAATCCCCTTTTACCCCTAGTATTTTTCCATAACCACCTGACCACTTTTGGTTTTCCTGGCAGTTCAGTCCATGGGCTGGTTTTATAGTGACCTTTATGAGCATCTTCTAAAATTAAAAAAAAAAAGCCACCAGCCTACTCCTCAGCCAGGCTAGAACTCGATGCCTCACCTTCACTCAGAATTCAAAAGGCCCTGAGGGAAGTGAAGGGACTCTCCCCACAGCGCCAGAAAGTCTCTCCTCTGGGCCACGTCTTTGGGTACTAATGTCACGTTCTGATGAGAGGCATCTTCATCGCCCACACGCCTCACACTGGTAAGGACACCCCCATGTCATGCTTCTGTACCCTCACACCTTCCCTTTAGTTACTGCTCAAAAGGACCAAAAATTCATTAGTAGCTGTTTATTGATCAATAGTTTGATATATATAAAGTTATTTCAGATCTTCAGAATTTTGCCCAAATAGAATCACAAGCATTACAAAGTTGTTTTTTCTTAAAAATAAAAAAAGGTAGGAGACAGGTTGGGAAGGGATCAACCTAGCAGTAGTGGCATCTGAGAATAAATTAACAAAAGAAATTTAGTATTACCATTTATTGGTGACAAACACTAAGTTTTACTTACATTCCATGGGGAGAAAAAATTCCAGCGTAAACAATGAAAGCAATACTCAACTCGCAAGGCTACCGCGCATCCATCGGGACCATATGCAGGACCTCACTGCATATGTTTCTGTGCACAGTAACACAACACCAAAAGCAACACAGTTTGAGTGACAAACAGGTCATTCTTTTCAGCCCTACATGGAGATGTAATTAACAGTATAAAGCACTCAAGGAAAGTCAATCTGCAGTTCGATATGTACTACTTGGAGATCATATCCTGTAGAGTAGTGAGAGCTATGTGTCCTCAGACATACATATATACACACAATTTTTCTTAATCTTTAAAACAAAGATCAAAGTTCATTTTTTAAAGTCCTGTTCAGCATTAACAAAAATAAAATAGAAAAGAAACCAAATGAGCATTTAAAGTTTAAAATTTCTATATTGTCCAATTTACACAACTGTGGGAAGCTTCATCAAGGTTTCTGAGGCCAGGACCGTTCACACCATCTGCATCACTGCAATGGTCCTGGGTTAGTTCAATACAACAAAAATGTGTAAGCACACACACATGGATATGATCTTTGCCGGTTAGACTACTGATAAAGTCAGTCTCAGACAAGTTTCTAAACTGTGCTATGAAACTAGGTACAACTGAGAAAGTCTCAAATGAAAATTTATAGTGTCATTTCAATCAAAAGAAAATAAAACTAAGAATACGTATCTCTTTCAGAAGAGAGAGCAGTGGTGGGTGTGGGTGTGGGTGCCACGGGAGGTGGTGGGCCATAGCATAGCACACTGGGAAGCCTAGTTTGTGCTGAGTAGGAAGCATCGGATTTTCTCTGGTGCTTTCACCTCTAGGGCCGGTCTAAGGCCTGTCTCCAGGGTTTGTCCCAAAGTGTCTGAGTGAGTCAGTTTGAAAAGGGGTCATGCTTTCTGTTTCTTCTTTCACACAGCCAAAAAGTCAAACAAACAAACAAACAAGAAACCACAGCGAGCACTGAGATGCCCGGGGCACGGGCCTGCTGGTTTCCCAGCTGAGCCAGAGTCACTTGGCAGCAGCTGCAGCTGTGTGAGGACAAACCACAGCACGTGTGCACAGCCACGGCCACCTGTTCCCGCCTTTGTCCCCACTGCCGTCTCCAGTTCTTTACCCATCACGCCTCTCAGCTCACTGGAGGTATCAGAAATTCCAAACTTTCAAAGTAGTTTCAGTATTTTCAGTCTATGTCGGGATTAATAATGGTTCATGGCCAGAAAAGGTTCAGCACCTCCCACACCTTTAAGGAGAGAAAAAAAAGAAAATGACACTAGTTTTGACATTTAAAAGAATTAAGTCCATATTAAAAATGAAAAGAGATTAGCAGATAGTGAAGTCCCATAGCAGGCCCCTGGCAATGGAAGTCAAGCCCCTGTTCATGGTCACTGGATTGCTATAAAGGTTTCCCAGGATATGCCATCATGTGAAAAAAGCCAGGAGGGTGATGTGTGTATAGTATGTTGCTTTGGAGGGAGGGAGGGAAGATGGAGGAAAGTAACTATATGATTATATTTGCATAAAGAATCCTATAGGAAAGATACATAAGAAACTAATAAAAATATGCTTTCGTGGCGGTAAAATAAGATGGATGAGAACTGCATGGGGGCAGGATTTATCACCATGTACCTTTAACATTTTGATTTTTGAACCATGTGAATGTATTACCTATTTAAAAAAAAAAATAGAGCTCTCTGCCCAAAAACTTGGAAACCTTTCAGAGGAAAGGGACAGAAAGTGACTGAGGCAAGGGTTCCATTCCACTATGAGTTGAGCAGTTTGAGCTGAATGTCAGTGAGGAAAACAAGCGCCTGTCCATGAAGTCGGCTCACTCACACAGACATTGGTCCATTTCCTGTTCTTGGCATCTCTGTGCTCTGTTGGTCCAACTCAGAGAGCAACTTTAAAATGTTCAGTGCAGCCTAGCAGGGATGAAAAGAAAGTCAAAGATGGTCACAGTTCAGGACTATAGCCCAAGATGCTATCTGAACAGGGAGGCAAGCAATTTCCTGATTGCCCAACAAAACAGGTAGACCCACAAACAACCCTTTTCTTTAGTGTTTGAATTTTTCATTTAAAATACAAATTAAAAAAATTAATTACCCATGGTTACCTCAAAGAATCATCACCTCTGTTAATTTTATTATATATTTCCTTCTAGTATTGTTAACCTTATGGTAACTAAACTGTACAATTTTATATTGTACTTTAAAACAAGTCTATCATGTTTCCTTGTTAGAATACATTATCTTTAGAGATGGATGCATTAGATTCCATCAAGTGAATATACCACAAATTACCTAGATTAATCAATACCAGTACCCAGTTTTTCTTAAAACAGTAATTGGGAGTATTTCTCACAGAATGCAAAATATGGGGCTTTCTGCAGCTGCCAGAAATTTGGCCCAAATTCCTTATTCTGTTAGAGATGACGGTATATAGCATAAGGACCCCACCCACCCCTCCAGATCAGCATGGGCAAGGGAAGGGTTGGTGAAAGCTGGTAAGTTCTGATAAGAGAATGAGAAATCAATCCAATAAATGAAGGAAAAAAGTCTTCAGAAATAGGAAGTCCATAAAACAATCAAAATCTACGGGACTTCCTATCTCTATAAGGCCAGTCACAAGCTGGGGCAGGCCCACTGGGGGCGTTAACATACCATATCATGGCAGGACTCCACATCCTTTCCAATACCGTGGCTGATCAGAGGTGGCTGAGAGGAGCAATTGATAAGAGATACAAATTCGTTCTTGTTGTTTTTGGGAAAGTCTTTGTATTCAACCTAAGGGGGAAAAGAACACTGAGGAAAGGGTAGGGAAGCAGTAAATATGAACAGGGCAGAGGGCTGAGGCTCCAGGCCCAGCAAATAGATGACATGGCTACACCAACTCCTCAGTCACCACAGGAGACTGTCAGAGATTCCTGCTGCTAAGTGGCACTGAGGGCTACAGGCAGATCAGGGTTCCAGCTTCCAGAATCTTCTAGGAACCTAGACGTCTACACAAAAACTAGGGTCTGGAAGAAGCCAAGTCCTTTTCTACCATGCAGAAAGGGCCAGCACGATGAGTCTGTCTGTGGTGAACTCTAAGCTGGTGACGACCACTAGGATTACAGACTTTGTCATTGTGGGCTTGAATTTTTAAAATTTTATTAACAAAGGACAAGAAAATTCTCTTATTATAAAGGCCTGCAATACTTTCTGTATCTCCTCCACCCCCTCAGGACCAACCTTTTACCCACAATTCACTAACCCTGGACAAAGAACTTGATTTAAAAAACAGGCACAAAGCTCATTTTCTGAGAGAACCCAAAAAAAGACAACTGCACTGTGGTACAAACCACACATCTCAGGCCTAACAGTTACCTGGAATCCCTGGACTCTAGAAAGATAGTCCAGCTGCTCAGAGGGTCTCGCTAGAGGTCCGTGGGGTACGTGGCCTGAAGAGATGTTATTCTTTAAAATGGTCTCGGCTGTGGGCGAAGTGCCCCCATACAACAATTCACGGGCTATCATGGCAGTTACCGTGGCCTTGGCAGGATTGGGAGCTGCCCTGGTGAAGTCTTTGGTGTGATGTCCTTGACTGACTCCTACCGCCTGCGCGACCTCGGGCACCATGGGAAGAATTCCAGCAGGCAGCTGCTGATGACTGAGATAAGGCATCCTAAACTCATCCTCTTTATTGCCTAGGGAGACACACAGACAAATGGACCAAGCACTGCCTGGAAAGCCGTTACATAGCCCCACACCGGCCCTCCCTCAGAGCACACAGTGGCGCAGAGATGGTGTCAGGCTAACACTGCTCATCATAACTCACTCACTAGGCATCATGCAAATCCCAGAATTACATTCAGATCAACAAAATATTAACATCACACTTACTTACCAGTCCCATTTTCATCCCCAGAGCCAGGTTCAAAAAAGGTAACTTTTCTTCCATCCCCTGGTTTCTTTACTGGTGTCTTTAAAAAAAAGGCCATGAGTATAAATCGAGCTACTGAAAAATTAGTGCCTGGTGTCTAAAACTACACAAACTCCAGCCAGCATTAATCTTAGGTTCTTAGACTTGAACTATGAAGTGGCAATCAATCCACAGAAAAGTCCCATCCCAAATCCCGACTGCTGCGGGGCTTCTGCCCCGCCTTCTCCCAGCGCTCTTGTGTCCACACCTGCCTGTCCACAAAGAGCATCTAACAAAGCACACTGACTAGAGGCTGAGCCTTGTCCCAGAGCTCACAGGAACAGGGGAACGTTTAACGAGAAGGACCAAGAGATGCTAGATTGAAGGAGCCCAAGGTAGGGAAAATAGCTTTCAGACTAGGCTAAACAAAGAGTATTTCCTGGAGCTATAATACCCAATTAAAAGAGATGGTGACATTTTTGACCATAACAAAGGGGGAAAATGTGAGATTAAAATTCTGTTGAACTCAGGTCTCCTTTCTGAGACAGTAAAGATGCTTATGAATGCTCTACAAGATTTTAGAGTAGAAAACCCAAAAGCCAAGTCCGGGATCTATGCAGATTGATGCGTATCTGGGGTCCCTGGGATTAACTATGTGGCTACCACAGATGCCATTTCTTGCTGCTGACACGGCTGCTGCATATGAGGGAATCAGTCCTGTATTTCCAAGTATCTCTCCACAGGACCATCCAGTGACTAGAAATGTGGTCAAGCAAGGATGTCATTGAGAGTACTGCTTAAGCATCTTGGCAGAAGCACAATTTTCAATATGGTATTATTTTAATCTCATGTTCAATTCATAAAGAAAAAGGAGATCCCAAATCTAAACTATGGATTTAGTCCATAAATCACAATGTCTCAGTGTCCCAGAAAAACCAAAGCCTGTTCTACAACTAACAGAAGCATAGTTTGATGAATCTTTTATGCAGGCCTTATTCTATGAACACAAATTACAGAACCACACATTCATTAATTTCAAGTCCAATTACGCAACATGCTACAAAAAGGAGAGGAGCAAGCTGCCCTCCAGCAAAGCATCCCAAACCACAAAGACCCAAAGCTTGGAGCCATGGACATGCAACTCCCCTTCTGACCACATTATAAAATGGTTCAAATGGGTAAGCCGCTGCTCAGTAGGACTGCTTTACTGCCAGCAAGATGAAGCCCTGCCCTGCAGCTTATTCCTGGAGGTGCCAGAGCCCCCCACGATGAGGCAAGAAAGTCACCTTGCAGTTAGAGAGCAAGGACACAGAGCTAAGCAGTCACCTTCTCCTCTGATTTGAGGGCTGGTTTCGTGGGCTGAGTCTGCGGGACTTTGAAACCAAGGATCTCCAGCATGTTCTCAGCTGCATTGCGTTTGGCCACCTTCTTATTGGTGCCTGCTCCTTCTGTGGTATGATTTCCCACCTTTACCTGCAAAAGAAGTCAGGATTCAGATCATTGCTTAAACCGTCATAGTAAAGACCAATCAGAAATTGATGTACTGGCAAAAGAATCCAGCAATTGTCAGAAGCTAAACAGCTTAACAGTGCTGTCTGGAGCCTGCCAGAGCCAGTTATTTCAGAAATTTGGAAAGTAGGCTGATAGAAGTAGCCATTATTAAACATTAAATTATATAAGCTTATAATTAAACTAATCTTAATAGAGGCAATGTATACTTAAAACTCTCACTTCCTAAATCGACTACATTTTACAATTACCTATGCTTTCGAGATCCTTTGTATCTGTTGTATCCGCATGGGGGAAATAGTACAGGTGGTGTGTGGCAGCACAGCTGCTTCCCAGCTCTGATCAGATCTGACAGCTTGAAAACGGCCATGGGGGAGGCTATACACCACTACAACATCAAGGACTACTGAACACGTCAAGGACTAAGTTGCTTTGTTGACAGCCCAGACTTCAGCAATAGAGAAAAGGCTAATGCAGACTAAGTTTACAAACTGTCAAATCTGCACCCATGATACTGTTAACTAGCACAAAAAAACCTTAAACATTCCTCTGTTCTTTGAAAAAATTATCTGATTCAGCAGAGAAGCCACTGATTGTTTACAAATGAGTGAAGTTCCAACGTCTCTGCTGTACTTTCATCTTGCTTGTTGATGTAAATGAAAGTATCAACCAATGCTTAGGCTAGAGCTCTACATACTCGTCACTGACAAGAGCAACGCCTTTGATGACCACCTCTGGTGACAGTGACACCAAAGTTAAGAAGTATGAAATTGACAGCAAAGACTATCATATATATTATATATTACTTGTAAACTGTGCGACAATCCTTTCTATCAGTGAAACGTAGCCCACACTCCTCCCAGCAGGCCACCGCCCTTCAGAGTTGGCTGTTAAACATACTCCAGCTCATAATCCTCTTCCAAGCTGGTGTTGACCACAGACCAAAACCAAAAGCTCCATGTCACAAGACAGAGAGAGTCAAGGAAACCTTCCCCAGCCCGTGAGGAGGGGCCTGGGCTGGCATCCCGGCCCGGTGGCTGCCAGCTTTTGGAGCTCAGGCAAGGCACTGCCCCTCTCGCCAAGCTGCTGCAGCCTCTCGCAGGACGGGAAGGTCTGAGCTTATCTTGCTGCTGACTGGTGGGCAAAGCTGCCAGGCTAAGTGAAGGTGCTTTGTAAACTGGGCACTTGCTACACAGAGTTAAGTATTTTATTTCTCATCAGAAACCAGAAAACTACCACTAACTCAAATCACAAACTGAGCTGCCCATGTGAATAGCTGTTTAATAAATTAAGAGAAACACTCTACTAATCTGAGGTGTAATCTCAATCTAAAGAAGAGCTGACCCCAGATTCTATAGGATTAGGAGGAGCAGGAATAGATCCTTTGAATTAACTTTTAACATTTGCCTTCTGAAATCAAGGAACTGTAATGAAGAAAAAAAAAAACATCCACAATTCCACCACCCCAGCATTCTTACAAATGGGCACAGTGTGTCCAAGCTCCTACCTGTCGGTACAGCTGCCCATGTGGTGTGCACTCAAGTACATGTTTTAAGGCATCAAATTACTGCAAGCAACCTTGGTCTTAATATCAATGTCTGAAGGCAGGGAGAAGCCCGCTGGACCTCATCCGGCCCCGAGACGAGACATGTCAGGAAAGGCTGCCATAGCCTGTACTGACCCACCTGCATCACAAACTCCCTGCGGCGTGGGAGGCCTCGCTCTGTGAGGAGCATGTATTCTGGCTCTTTCTCCTTCTTTGCCTGCTGGATCTGGGCCAGTCTGCTAATCGGGTTCATCCCCTGGCCATATTCTGGGCTGCTCTGTAGTAGAGAAACAATTAGTATAGAAACCATGTGCCATGTTAGTCACAGAAAGGACTGTGCCAATTCAGAGATTAAGACATGACAGGAGATTGCTGTTGATCTAATTGGCTCAGAATTAGATCTTTTTTACCTTTTTTCAATTAAAAGATGCTTAATGATTTCCTATGACTGCTCTGAGGTGACTTTAAGGTCGTAGCCAATCAACAGTAGTATTTCAGGAGTAAGCAAGTATCACTGTAACATCTGCTTATTAACAATAAATTTCTACAATACAGTGAATGAAGAGGTAGAAACATTATATAAAATGTTATTCTTAAAACCCCCTAAGATCTGTATTATAAGATGGGTTCCCAGCTTTCTTAACAATAATTGAAAATCCAAAAACTAAAATAAAATCTCAAGCTGACACCACATGGAAAGAACCTAAGACTCATAGTTACTTCATAGCTGGCTACCCCTAGTGCCAAGGAATCCTCACTCACTCAATGATAGGAAGTGACTTCTATTAAGGAAATCTATACATTAAGGAAAAAAGGGAACTGCATTGAAATGCTACCGTTTGTGTACTGGGCCTCAATAGCATGAAACTGTACTGACAAGCCTAACAGAGCTGACCCTAGCAAAGAAAGGAGTCCCTTCTTTGGGGTTGGTGGTGGGGATTGTGTATAGTTTTTGATAGGTCCATTAACATGGTTGAAAAATCCAACAGAACAGAACAAGGTGTTTTGTGCACCCCATATCTCCCTCGTGTTCAGAACAGTGCAGTGGTCAGGGACACGGAGGCAGCACCACCTAACGGGTTTCCCCACAGAGGGTCCTCCCTGCAATCGCAGGCTGTGAGGACACCCTCACCCACAGCCACGCCTGCAGATGCTTCCCCTGAACCTGGCTCAGTGGCCTATCTTTGCCGAACCTGGGGCTCCTGGGAGGACTCCGCAAGGTGGCCCCAGGGAAGGGTCTACCAGGCCTGGCGTGTGGCATGTTAGCTCCCGTCCCCTTCACTAGGGTCAACAGCCAGCTTCTAAATCCTCCAACTGCCTAAGGGCAATGAAAATACCCTCTTCACTCGGAAAGTCTCTTACCCTGACTACGGATTTTGTTTTCTTTTTGATTCTGGGCTTCACTCGCTCAACTGTAGGCAGGGGCGGCAACTTCTTCAGCTCCTCGAGAACAGCTATAGCAGCGTTTTTCTTTGAAATCTTCTTGCTCTTCCCTTCGCCTTCCCCAACAAACTCCCCAACTGACACCTTGGTCACAAAGTTCTTCATGTGGGGTGGGCCACTCTCCCGGGCAACCTGTTTTAGAGGGAAAGACTGAGTGAAAGCATGACAGACACTTATGACAAGCTGTAGGGCACACTGGTCAGCACACTACCTCCCATGAAGCACAAGTAAAGGGGAGTTGAGGACAAGCCCCACTAAATGCAAGCGGCATAAATGTCAGCAAAAGGAAACAGTGATAATCCTGCACACTTTTCTTCCCTTTTCTATTATTTTCCAAACTTGCTAATATTCTTGGGTCTGGTGAATCCAAAATAGGCGTGGAATAGGGAAATGATTTCTACTCTCACCCTTCCATCAGTATGGCTCACATCGCCCCAGGGTCACAGACTATCCCGAGTTTAGTGTGATCCACTGCAAACAGCAGGGAGGAAGCTGGCCCAGCACAGGCCAGAAACAACTGCAGCACAAAGAGTTCAAGTTTAATATCTGCTCTGAGCCTCCAGCCCAGATTGAGCTTATTCAATACTGGCTGCTATGCAGCTTTAAAAAAAGAATGAGAAAATTTCTTAACACTGATAGTGATTTCCAGCACATACTAAATAAAAAAAAGCAAAATACAAAAGAGTACATGTGATACCTTACCTTTTGCATAAAGGAAAAAAAGGCTTTTATGTATACATATACACACATGTATATATAAATACACACATATGTATTTATATACTTATTTCTGCAAAAAGAAACACAGGAAGAATAAAGCAGAAACCAATGGAATTAGTTTCCTACAGCAAGTGGGAGAGAAAGAGGGAACAAATGACACTTCCGAATGTATCTTTTTCTACAGTCTTGACTTTTGGAACTATTTAGTGTTTTACATATTAAAAATATAAAAATAAGTCATCAAGATGGAGGAAAACACTAAAACAGAATGTCAGCAGAAGCCTAAGTGCATGTTAAAGTAATTCCACAATCATGGAGAAGGAAAAGCAAAACTGAATCCAATTTACATTATCAAGACACCTTTGATAAGACAACTAAGTTAGAAGACTTATATCTACAGATTTCAAGACTTCCTATAAAGCCAGAGCAACTATGGCATCATGGTATTGTTTAAAAATAAACAGCTCAATAAAGCAGAAAATAATGCAGAATAAACGGGCACATCTATGGTCTCCTAATTTTTAGCAAACGTACCAAAGGAAATCAAGTCTTTTTTCAAAAAATGCTATTAAAGCAACTAGATATCCACATGGGAAAAAGCTGAACCATGACCTCAAGCTCAACAATAAACAAAAATCAACTGGAGCTAGAACACAGACCTAAATGTGCAAGCTGAAACTCTAAAGCTTTCAGAAGCAAACACGGAGAAAATTACAAGACCATGAGGTTGGCAAAGAGTTCTTTAACACAAAAGACACCAACGAAAAATAAAATTGTAATTCCTCAAAATAAAATCTGCTCATCAAATGACACTTAAAAAATAAAGGGAACCCATAGAATATTTGCAATATATGTATCTGACAAAGGACTTATATCCAGAATAAAGAACTCATACAGGTCAGCAATAAAAAGACAAATTATTCAATTAAAAAAGAAATACTTGAGCAAGTGCTTTATAAAATAAGATCTCTAAACAGTCAATAAATATACCATCATTAGTCAGTCACCAGGGAAATGCAAATTGAAACCATAATGAAATACAACACACACACACCCCCCCCAAAATGGCTAAAATTAAACCAAATGACAATATCAAGTGTTGACAAAGATGTGGAACAACTGATGGGAGTGTAAACTGGTAAAATCACTTTGGGAAATAGTTTGACAAGTTTTATCAAACACCTACCCTTTGACTTAGCACTTCTCTGTGCACGTGTACATGAGAAGACTTAGCAGGTTTGTTTATAATAGCTTCCTAAGTGGAAACAACTCACATGTTTGTAGACAAGACAATGGATAAATTAGTTTTATATTCATACAGTGGACTATCACTTGGCAATAAACTACTGATACACATGGAAGAGACTCAAAAACATTCTGTTGAGGATGAGAAACTCAACAGCAAACCACCTATATCATTCCCTTTATATGAAGTCTAAGAACAAAGAAAATCAATCTAGTGATTACAGAAAGCAGCATCTGCTAGGTGGGTACTACTGGGCAGGGGAGCAGAGACTTCTGGAGGTTAGGAAATGTTCTGTATCTTGATCAGAGTGGTGAATCATGGGTTTGCACAAGTTAAAATGTAATGGCCTATGCACTTAAGGTATGTACATTTTACAGTACATGAAGCTTACTTCATTCAACAGACAAGTAACTCTACAACATAATACTTTGCTGATATATATCTTCAGTATGAAGATAAAAGAACCCAAAAGAGCATGGAGAATACAAGAAATGACTCTATAGCACCTTACTACGCTGATAGACAGTGACCACAATAGAGGGGGTGAGGACTTAATAATATGCGTGAATGTTAAAACCAGTATTGTTTATATGAAACCATCATAAGATTGTATATCAATGATATTTTAATTAAAAAAAAAAACCCAAAGATATCTTGCACTTTATTTAGTAGGTCTGTGGTTGATGGTGTGAGTAAATACATACTGATGTTGCTGGGAGCCAGAATCTCATGTTGGAAAAAGGAGATCCAAACATGGAAATTAAGGAACAGAGAGAGAGAGGAGAACCCTGTGGTGCTGGGCTGAAATTAGAGTTATACACTTGGGATTTTAAAAATACAGTTATTTACCAGCGCTATCTGCTGACAGGGTCTGGAAGCAATGACTCTCCAGCAGCAAAAGGCATGCCTCACACCCTCGTCTTGGTCTCCACATACCAGTCTCCATTAAAGGGAACCAGGCTCCTTGTAGGAACACTGAGCCAATGTTGGTAAGAATGTCCATCTCGAGTTCCGGGAAGATGGCGGCGTGAGCAGGGTGGCGGAAATCTCCTCCCAAAACTATATATATCTATGAAAATACAGCAAATACAACTATTCCTAAAAGACAGACCAGAATACACAGGAAAGCTCACAGGGGGCATCTGCACCTGAGAGGACTCGGCACCCCACAAGGTGGGTAAGATACCGAGCCGCGACCACTCCCCCACCCCCAGCGCACCGGCGGGAGGAGAGGATTCAGAGCAGGGAGGGAGTGGAAATACAGGCCTCCGAAAAAACCAGCCCTGGCGATCTGCGCCGGGAGCTCTGACACACATCGCACGGTGTAGCGGAGATTGGAGAGGCAGAAGGTGTGGGTTTTGAGCTGGGAATGCGCCCAGAACCTTGCACCCAGCTCCCGGGACAAAAGAAAAGCGCGCACTTTTTTCAGCGGTCTTACGATCGTCCCAGCAACTCAGCCCAGCAGGCTGGGAGTCCTGAGGAATTTCGGACCCCTTGGCAGGCAACTGGAAAAAAGTAGCCGCACTGAAAATTCACAAAGAGAACAATAGCCTCCCATTTGTACCCGCCCCGACCAGAGCTGCAAAAGGCCCAGCGGAGCAGCACGGCTACGGAATAGTGCAACAACAGCGCCACCTACAGCATCCTTACAGAAACTACTCCCGGTGGGCTTTTCCCCACCACCCCCCTTTTTTTTCTTTTCTTTTCTTTCTTTTCCTTCTTTGTTTGTTCTCTTTTCTTTCTCGTCTTTTTTTAAGTCTTAAAGAGCCCAGCTGACATATGTGGCACCTGCCAGTGACCGCTTCTATCGTCATGAAAAGACAGAGGAATATGGTACAGACCAAGCTCATGCAGACCCAGAAGAGAATGGCATGATATATTTAATGTAATGAAACAGAAGGGCCTCGAACCAAGAATATTGTATCCAGCACGATTATCATTTAAATACGAGGGAAGGATTAAACAATTTGCAGACAAGCGAAAGCTGAAAGAATTTGCCTCCCATAAACCACCTCTACAGAGCATCTTAAAGGAACTGCTGTAGAGGGAAGCACTCCTAAGGCTAAAAAGACGTCAGCAGAGAAAATAAAATCATAGCAAAAGAAAGCACACCATCGATATACTAACTAAAGGCAAAGAATAAAGCACCTAGTATATAAAGAATGGAGGAGGAAGAATAAAAGGGAGAGAAATAAAGAAACATCAGACAGTGTTTACAATAACTTAACAAGAAAGTTAAGTTAGATTGTTAGATAGTAAAGAAGCAACCCTAGAACCTTTGGTAATCACAAATCTAAAGCCAGCAATGGCAATAAGTACATATGTATCAATAATCACCCTAAATGTAAATGGACTGAATGCACCAGTCAAAAGACACAGAGTAACAGAATGGATAAAAAAGCAAGACCCATCTATATGCTGCCTACAACAAACTCACCTCAAACCCAAAGATATACACAGACTAAAAGTGAAGGGATGGAAAAAGATATTTCATGCAAACAACAAAGAGAAAAAGCAGGTGTTGCAGTACTTGTATCAGACAAAACAGACTTCAAAACGAAGAAAGTAGCAAGAGATAAAGGACATTACATAATGATAAAGGGGTCAATCCAACAAGAGGATATAACCATTATAAATATATATGCACCCAATACGGGAACGCCGGCATATGTGAAACAAGTACTAACAGAATTAAAGGAGGAAATAGACAGCAATGCATTCATTTTAGGTGACTTCAACACACCACTCACTCCAAAGGACAGATCAACAAGACAAAAAATAAGTAAAGACACAGAGGCACTGAACAACACACTAGAACAGATGGACCTAACAGACATCTACAGAACTCTACACCCAAAAGCAACAGGATACACATTCTTCTCAAGTGCACATGGAACATTTTCCAGAATAGACCACATACTAGGCCACAAAAAGAACCTCAGTAAAGTCAAAAATATTGAAATTCTACCAACCAACTTCTCAGATCACAAAGGTATAAAACTAGAAATGAATTTTAGAAAGAAATCAAAAAGGCTCACAAATACACAGACTTAACAACATTCTCCTAATCAATCAGTGGGTTAACGACCAAATCAAAACAGAAATCAAAAAATATATGGAGACTAATGACAACAACAACACAAAGCCACAACTTCTGTGGGACGCAGCAAAGGCAGTTCTAAGAGGAAAGTATATTGCAACCCAAGCCTATTTAAAGAAGGAAGAACAATCCCAAATGAATAGTCTAAAGACACAATTACGGAAATTGGAAAAAGAAGAACAAATGAGGCCCAAAGTCACCAGAAGGAGGGACATAATAAAGATTAGAGAAGAAATAAATAAAATTGAGAAGAATAAAACAATAGAAAAAATCAATGAAACCAAGAGCTGGTTCTTTGAAAAAATAAACAAAATAGATAAACCCCTAGCCAGACTCATTAAGAGAAAAAGAGAATCTACACACATAAACACAATCAGAAATGAGAAAGGAAAAATCACGATGGACCCCACAGAAATACAAAGAATCATAAGAGAATATTATGAGAATCTATATGCTAACAAGCTGGAAAACACAGAAGAAATGGACAACTTCTTAGAAAAATACAACCTTCCAAGACTGACCAAGCAAGAAACAGAAAAACTAAACAGACCAATCACCAGCAATGAAATTGAATCGGTAATCAAAAAACTACCCAAGAACAAAACCTCTGGACCAGAAGGATTCACCTCTGAATTCTACCAGACATATAGAGAAGAAATAACACTGATTCTCCTTAAAGTTTTCCAAAAAATAGAAGAGGAGGGAATACTTCCAAACTCATTCTATGAAGCCAGCATGACTCTAATACCAAAACCTGGCAAAGACCTCACCAAAAAAGAAAATTACAGACCAACATCCCTGATGAACGTAGATGCAAAAATACTCAATCAAATATTAGCAAACCGAATTCAAAAATACATCAAGAGGATCATACACCATGATCAAGTGGGATTCATCCCAGGGATGCAAGGATGGTACAACATTCGAAAATCCATCAACATCATCCACCACATCAGCAAAAAGAAGAACAAAAACCACATGATCATCTCCGTAGATGCTGAAAAAGCGTTTGACAAAATTCAGCATCCATTCCTGATTAAAACTCTCAACAAAATAGGTATAGAGGGCAAGTACCTCAACATCATAAAGGCTATATATGACAAACCCATAGCTAACAACATACTTAACGGCGAGAAGCTGAAAGCTTTTCATCTAAGATCGGGAACAAGACAGGGATGCCCACTCTCTCCACTGTTATACAACACAGTACTGGAAGTCCTAGCCACGGCAATCAGACAAAACAAAGAAATACAAGGCATCCAGATTGGTGAAGAAGAAGTCAAATTGTCACTATTTGCAGATGACATGATAGTGTACATAAAAAAACCCTGAAGACTCCACTCCAAAACTATTAGAACTAATATCTGAATTCAGCAAAGTTGCAGGATACAAAATGAACACACAGAAATCTGTTGCTTTCCTATACACTAATGATGAACTAACAGAAAGAGAAATCAGAAAAACAATTCCATTCACAATTGCATCAAAAAGAATAAAATACCTAGGAATAAACCTAACGAAGGAAGTGAAAGACCTGTACTCTGAAAACTACAAGACACTCCTAAGAGAAATTAAAGAGGACACTAACAAATGGAAATGCATCCCATGCTCTTGGCTAGGAAGAATAAATATTGTCAAAATGGCTATACTACCTAAAGCAATCTACAGATTCAATGCAATCCCTATCAAACTACCAACAGCTTTCTTCAGTGAACTGGAACAAATAACTCTAAAATTCATATGGAACCACAAAAGACCCGAATAGCCAAAGCAATCCTGAGAAGGAGGAATAAAACAGGGGGAATTAAGCTCCCTGACTTCAAGCTCTACTACAAAGCCACAGTAATCAAGACAATATGGTATTGGCACAAAAACAGACCCACAGACCAGTGGAACAGAATAGAAAATCCAAACATTAACCCAAACATATACAGTCAATTAATATTTGATAAAGGAGCCTTGGTTAAACAATGGGGAGATGACAGCCTCTTCAGCAGCTGGTGTTGGAAAAACTGGACAGCTACATACAAGAGAATGAAACTGGACTACTGTCTAACCCCATACACAAAAGTCAACTCAAAATGAATCAAAGACCTGAATGTAAGTCATGAAACCATAAAACTCTTAGAAAAAAACATAGGCAAAAATCTCTTGGACATAAACATGAGCAACTTCTTTATGAACATATCTCCCCGAGCAAGGGAAGCAAAAGCAAAAATGAACAAGTGTGACTATATCAAGCTGAAAAGCTTCTGTACAGCAAAGGACACCATCAGTAGAACAAGAAGACATCCTACAGTATGGGAAAATATATTCATAAATAACGTATCTGATAAAGGGTTGACATCCATATAAAGAACTCACGCACCTCAACAAACAAAAAGCAAATAATCCAATTAAAAAGAAGTAGAGGATCTGAATAGGCACTTCTCCAAAGAAGAAATTCAGATGGCCAACAGGCACATGAAAAGATGCTCCACGTCGCTAATTATCAGAGAAATGCACATTAAAACCACAATGAGATACCACCTCACACCAGTGAGGATAGCCAACATCCAAAACACAAACAACAACAAATGTTGACGAGGATGTGGAGAAAAGGGAACCCTCCTACACTGCTGGTGGGAATGCAAATTCATTCAACCATTGTGGAAAGCAGTATGGAGGTTCCTCAAAAACTCAAAATAGAAATACCATTTGACCCAGGAATTCCACTCCTAGGAATTTATCCTAAGAATGCAGCAGTCCAGTTTGAAAATGACAGATGCACCCCTATGTTTATCGCAGCACTATTTACAATAGCCAAGAAATGGAAGCAACCTAAGTGTCCATCAGTAGATGAATGGATAAAGAAGAGGTGGTACATATACACAATGGAGTATTATTCAGCCATAAGAAGAAAACAAATCCAGACATTTGCAACAACATGGATGGAGCTAGAGGGTATTAGGCTCAGTGAAATAAGCCAAGCCAAAAAAGACAAGTATCAAATGATTTCACTCATATGTGGAGTATAAGAACAAAGAAAAAAACTGAAGGAACAAAACAGCAGCAGACTCACAGAACCCAAGAACGGACTAATAGTTACCAAAGAGAAAGGGACTGGGGAAAATGGGTGGGAAGGGAGGGATAAGAGGGAAAAAGGGGCATTACGATTAGCAGATGTAATGTTGGGGGGGCACGGGGAGGGCAGTACAACTCAGAGAAGACAAGTAGTGATTCTATAGCATCTCACTACGCTGATGGACAGTGACTGTAATGGGGTTGGTGGGGGGGACCTGATGAAGGGGTAGTTTAATAACCATAATATTGCACATGTAATTGTAGATTAATGATAATAAAATAAATTATATTTTAAAAAATTATAAAGAATAGTGAGTAAAATGATGTAAAAGTTAAAAAGACTTACTTTTAATTAAAATGTTTTTCCTAAAAAAAAAAAAACAAAAAAAAAACAGCAGCAGACTCACAGAACCCAAGAACGGACTAATAGTTACCAAAAGGAAATGGACTGGGGAGGATGGGTGGGAAGGGAGGGACAAGGGGGAAAAAGGGGCATTACGATTAGCAGATATAATGTTACGGGGATAGGGGAAGGCTGTACAACCCATAGAAGACAAGTAGTGACTCTATAGCATCTCACTATGCTGATGGACAGTGAGTGTAATGGGGTTGGTGGGGGGGACCTAATGAAGCGGATAGTGTAATCACCATAATATTGCTCATTTAATTGTAGATTAATGATATCAAAATAAACTTAAAAAAAAAAAGAATGCAAGTACCAAGTAAAAAAAAAAAAAACTCAAAATAGAAATACCGTTTGACCCAGGAATTGCACTCCTAGGAATTTACCCTAAAAATGCAGCAGCGCAGTTTGAAAAAGATATATGCACCCTATGTTTATCGCAGCACTATTCACAATAGCCAAGAAACGGAAGCAACCTAAGGGTCCATCAGTAGATAAATGGATAAAGAAGATGTGGTACATATACAGAATGGAATATTATACAGCCATAAGAAAACAAATCCTACCATTTGCAACAACATGGATGGAGCTAGAGAGTATTATGCTCAGGGAAATAAGCCAAGCCGAAAAAGACAACTATCAAATGATTTCACTCATATGTGGAGTATAAGAACAAAGAAAAAAACTGAAGAAACAAAACAGCAGCAGACTCACAGAACCCAAGAGCGGACTAATAGTTACCAAAGGGAAAGGGACTGGGGAGGATGGGTGAGAAGTGAGGGACAAGGGGGGAAAGGGGGCATTACGATTAGCAGATGTAATGTTGGGGGGCACAGGGAGGGCTGTACAACTCAGAGAAGACAAGTAGTGACTCTATAGCATCTCACTACGCTGATGGACAGTGAGTGTATGGGGTTGGTGGGGGGGACCTGATGAAGGGGGTAGTTTAATGACCATAATATTGCACATGTAATTGTAGATTAATGATACCAAAATAAATTTTTTTTAATTGTTAAAAAAAAAAAAGAATATCCATCTCCACTGAGGCCCAAACTAGAGCAAGCAAAGTTCTAAGTGAGGGTAAAACATGTTGTTGTACCAGAAAGTAAAGAAGTCCTCAAGCTCTGAAGAGGGCAGGTGAGAGGCAGGGTATATGGAGAATTACACATCCAAATACAAAAGAAAAAAATAAAAGAACCTCAACTCTTACCTCAGAGCATAATAAAAATTATAACACAAAATTAATAATAAACCTAAATTTAAGAGCTGAAAGTATAAACCTTCTAGAAGAAAACAAAGGAGAATGACCTCAGAATAAGCAAAGGTATCTTAGGTAATCACAAGCCATAAAAGAGAAGTTTGGCAAACCAGTCCTCACCAAAATCAAGTATTTCTGCTCTTTGGAAGACACTGAAAAAAAATGAAACGACAAGCCACAAGCTTGGAGAAAATATTTGGCAATAAATATCTGATAAAAGAATTGCATTCAAAATACATAAAGAACCTGGAAGCTCAATAAAACAATTGACATGTGAACAGGCATTTCCCCAAAGATGATACACAGATGGTATATAATATGAAAAGATGCTCAATGTCACTACTCTTCAGAGATACAGACTAAAACCACTAGTAATTACTACACACCTACTAGAATGACTAAAATTTTAAAAACTGACGATACTAAGTGTTGGAGAGGATGAGCTCTCATACATTGCGAGTGGGAAAGTACAACGATACTCCCATTTTGGAAAAGTTTGGCAGCATCTTATAAAGTCACAGATGTATTTATCATGCAACCCAGCAAATCTAGCCCTAAGTATTTACCCAAGAGAAATGAAAACATGCCTATACAAATGCATGTACATGTTTATGGTAGCTTTATTCATAACCACCAACTGAAAACAGCCCAAATGTTCTTCAAATGGTAACAGATGAGTTGTGGTATGTCTGTATGATGAACACCACTCAGCAATAAAAAGCAATGAACTACTGATACATTCAACACAGATGACTCAAAATCTGCATTATGTTAAGTTAAAGAAGCTGGACAAAAGGGAATTTACTCTACAATTCCATTTATGTAACATTCTGACAGAGGAAAACTGTAGAACAAAAACAGAGAGTGGCTGCCTGAGGCTGAGAACAGAGACAAGGGATTGACTGCAGAAGTGAAAGATGCCCTACACCCTGACTGCTCTCATACACTGTTATACAAACTGTGCACTCATCCAAAACATTGAATTGTAGGCTTAGGGCAAATTTTACTGTATGCAAATTAACCTCAAGAAACCTGAACTCCACACAAATGAACTGATGGGGCATGTCAAAGGACACAAAAGCCAGTTGGATAGCAATCTGAACATCAAAAGGAGTAAGGTAACAATGGAGTAAAACCCTTTGAATAAAAGCAGCAATGCACCTAGACTCATACGAACAAATGCAATGTAAGGGGGGTACTTTTTCTTTAGAATACAACACCGGCTTGGAAATACAGAAAATCAACATGACGTCCACCACTGTAAGATTTATCAAGGACTGCTTAGAATCACTCGGGAAATCTGTTAGGGCAGAACCTTCAAGCATCTGCCTGCAGTTATGGATCAACTACAGAGAGAAAGGACTCCTCAGGTGGAGCACACCTGGTGTAGACCATGAAGCTGACATCACCAACAGTGGTATAAAATGACCTCTTGTGATGCTGAGAAGAACTGGCATCACTTTTGTGGTGGTCCTGCCAAAAAGGCATAACCTGAGACTACCCATAAGGAAACAATCACATGAGCCCAAGTTGAGGGCTGTTCTATTAGAACAACTGACTTTTTAAAATGTCAGTGTCATGAAAGACAAGCACTGAGAAGCTGTTAAAGATTAGAGGAGACCAAAGCAATGCACCAACTCAAGGCGGTGTGCGACGTGTGGGACACCTGGCTGAGTGTGGCACAGGGTTGAACAGGAGGTAAGAGCAGGACAGCAACACCACCTTTCCTGTATTTGATAAACAGATCGTGGTTATTTAAGATAATGTCCTTGTTCTTAAGTGATACATGATGAAATATTAGGAGTCAGAGGACATTATGTCTGTCACTTACTCTCAAATGATTCAGCAAAAGTAAAAAAATAAGATAATATCTACATTTTCAGAGAAAGAAAAAGCAAATGTGATAAAATGTTAACCACTGGTTAATCTAAGTGAAGGATATTCATTGTCCTATTCTTTCAGCTTTTCCACAGGTTTAAAATTTTCAAAATAAAAGATTGAAAACCTGGGTGGGAACACTATATGAGCCCAGGAGCTGTCTGTGCTGTGCTCCTGAGGGGAGAACAGGAGGGTCCTCAGAGGAGAGGGAAGAAGAGAGGTGGAGGAGGACCCCACGCACACATGCACTATAGAGCATGGCAGAGCGTGCCCCGGCGCCCCCTCCCCCGGACCTGCAGCCCAGACGCCCGCCTCTAGCCAGATCATTCGAAAGATAAGCTGCCACCCTGATGCTCACTTCAACAACTGTGCCATCACCCTGGCCCCTTGGCAACCATGTTTACCATTCCTTCACTGTGTGATCCCATCTAAACCTAGAGTTTAACCTAGAAGTGTATTTAGTGTGATCAAGTCACAGCAGCCTCCCAGTGATGACATCAATCAACACCATCACATTTTCTAATTAAAACTATATATTTTATCACGTCAGGCTGTATACATTTTTTTTGAAGACCTACAAATGGCTCCCTTCTTCTGTTAAATACCTAACACAGCTTCCTATGTAACAGATTTTACTATCAGAAACTTAACTAAAAAAAAACTATTCTGTTCATTTATTCAATAACTATTTCCTAAGCATCCAATGTCAGGCAATCTTCTGGCTGCCAGAGACAGAACTGTGAGGAAAAAAAAAAGAAAGAAAGAAAGAAAACAAAATACGAAACCCCTGGCTCAAGGTAATAATGGAAGCTAATATGAACCTTTGATATATGAGAGTTATTTAATATAAGTATTCATGATAACAAACTCAATATGCTACCTCCTACGCTCAAAATGTAATGTTTAAACTATTACTTTAAAAGGTATTCACCGCCAGAGGGCACTCCCAGTGGTGACTACTTAAGAGTTCCCTGCCATATGTTACATATTCCTGAATACAAATTTGAAAGCCAAATTTGAAACCTAAGCAAAAGTGGAGGTGGGACAGAAGCAATCTGGTCCTCAAATCCACAGAGCAAAAACATAAAACAGCAATCCCTCACTGCAGTTCTAGAAAGCTCTGAGGCTTCGCAGGCAGGGTAGCAACTAGTCCAAGCAGGTGGCAAGCTTCATGGGGATCCTGGGCCCTGGCCCCAGCAGTCACCTCTGTAACCCCAGAGGTAACCTGGGAAGCCAGGCACCCCCCACTCCCACAGTCTTACCCTACCCTCCAATCTTTAGAAATCCTTTCTCATGACCTACTAATCACTCAGCAGGGAGAGAAAGGAAGCATTTCTTTCCTTTCCTTCAGTAAGTACCCAGGGAGATCTCATGGTTTCTTTGGCTGAAGCTCCCACCTAGTTCCTAACCAACTACTATCCCTGTCACTCTGTAGGTCCTCTCCCCAAGACCTACCCCAAGAGAGGGAGAAAGACTGAAAGATGTAGAAGATACTCGTGCTAGGTCCATATGGGGCTCTACACTCCAGGAAGGGGACAATATAAACCTTGTCCTGCCTGCCAGGACAGGGCAGGATGTGTGTGGGGGGACGCAGGGTGGCCCTGTCTGTTATCCAAGTCCAACTTCTCATCCCCACGTGTTCCCCATGTAGGTCAGAAATCATCATTACCTAGCTGATGGATTGAGGACTGAGTTCAGAAGCCAGTTTAGGGCACTGGCACTTAACAGAAGCTACATATTTTCTGGAAGTCAGGCATGAAATTTGGGGATCACCTGTAACTTCAAAAATGCTACAACATTAAAGTATTTTACAGAATAATAAACTTCAGATGGACTTTTAAAAAGAAACATGCCAAAAAAAGTTTATGAACCACTTCAAACTGTTTTAAGCAGGTGTCCCACCTCAAGTTACATTTGCCCAGTAACAGTGTATAAGTTTAATGCTCTTTGGAAGACTAACATATATATATAGTCTTTTTAACTTTGAAAGACTAAAGAATTGGTGTGCTATCATTAAAACACAACCTTGCATAACCAAGCATGGAAATCAAAAGAATTTGCAAAGAATTTGCCATGTGTCAGATCATTAAGGGAAACTTTAAAAAAATCCTTCCTTACCTGCCTAGTCTATTTGGACTCACTGTGTCTCTGAAGAAAACACAATACTTAAATGTACCTTACTTTCCATTTTGAACTAAAAACCCATTTTATCTTTCAACTATAAAGTCTCCAAAAGCAAAAGAAGTTATTACAGGTGAATTGGGGGGCAGATGCTGGACAACAACAAAACCTATGTCCTTGTAACAATTACTCTGACAAGATTTCTAGGGATTGTTAAGGAGATTCTTAATACTTTGGAATAAGAGATACTTTAGAGAATCTAATGAAAACAATGGACCCTTCTCTCCAGAAGAATACACACAAAAACATAAATACAGTATTCATCAAACCATGTCAGGATGTTCACAGACCAACTGATGCCACCCATGGAGCATCTAGAGATCAATGGCTGTTCTTAACTAGAAAAAGAGAATAAATATTGCTTTGCTAAATACAAAGTTTGAATCTTCAATTTGAAAGGTCCCATATATGTGATTATTACTCCACAGTTATTCACTAAGAAACAAATTCCGATGCTAAATGCCACCAGTATTTTACAATACAGAGTCCCACATGTAAAATAAGCTTACCTCAAAATTCACAGGCAAGTTCCGTTTAAGTGCAATTTCAAACACTTGACTTATTTCAGATTTATTGAGATTTTCTTCTTCCGATTCTCTTCCATTCACCTAAAGCAAGAATAAATTGTTTTGCGGTCAACTTCTATTAAAACTGTCAACATCCCAACTGTGATGATAAACTTTAAAAGCACTGAACCTTGGCTTTATGGACTGAGCACTAACGCAGTGAACAAAGCCACATGCGTACCATGTGCCAGTGAATGTCAAAGGCCAAAAAAAGTGTGCTTTCGAACTTGGGTCAGCTGATACCTCACAAACCCACTGCAAACAATCCACACCTAACAGACCTCTGGGTATGTATCAGCCTCATTGTAGTACAGCGAGAGGCCATGGCTGGTCAGGAAGAGTGGCTTCCAGGGACCAGGACCCAGTGGACTGGCAAGCCACGTTTTGGGAAGTCAAAATACAGACAGATCTGTGTGGGACCTGGCAAGTTCAAACACAAGTCTCTCCACCTAAGTAAAGTTTCTTATTTGACAGAGTCCCTGGAAACCACTTTTTAAAGAACAATGCAGTGAAACAAATTACAGAACTGCTGCCATGTGTCTCATACTCACTGCTGCCGGCAAAACTGCAAGATGCAAACTAATCAAGCCTCCTGAACAAAAACCAAAATCTGTCTTCATAAGAGGTTCATTTACAGTTCTCCAGCCAGGGCTGGGACTAAAGAGGGACAGAGATCATCTCTGTGTATGCTGATAACATGGATTCTCTACTGCACTCAGTGATACTATGAGAAATTAGATAAGCTCAGTAATAGCAAAGTGTCCCCCACAGCTGCATTTTTGTTCATATTATTGGGACTCTTGTCAAAGAATCTGTAAACTCCTATTTCTGAATTAGCACTCAGTATCTGACAGGAACCCGTGGCTGAAATTACTGAATCAGCAAGGTGCAGGACTATCCAGGATTTTTTCTGTTGTGCATTTCTTTCTTTACATTTATCATGTAAATCCTTTACCTACAATGGATCAATATTTCAAGCTGTAATTAAAAGAAATAAAACTCAAAGTTTAAAAAAATCATTAATACAATCAAGTATAATCCTATACAAGTAAATTTATCCCAGACACTATAATTCTGTCTCCCCTTCCATTATGATAATGTTTTCTTTCCAATATGGTTTCACTTTACTCTCTGCCTAGCCAAAGCTATTTGCATAGCATTCCTGGTGGTTTATTAACCTAAACATATTTTCATTCTTGTTTAACTTCTAAACAGAAAGAGGGCCTTTTTGAGTGAATCCTTAAAAACCAGAAATCTCAAAGCAAGGTGCTTTAGAAGGGTGGGACTCCACAGAGGTTTGTTTGAAACTTATTTTTTAAATAGGTTTTAAACTAAAAAAAAGATTGTTCTTAAAAAGTATGTTCAACAAATGGTGCTGGAAAAACCAGATATCCACATGCAAAAAAATTAAGTTGGACCCTAATCTTACACCATATGTAAAAATTAACTCAAAATGGATCGAGGACATAAGCATAAGGGTTAAAATCATAAAACTCTTAGGAGAAAACATAGGGGAAAAGTTTTATAACACTGGCTTTGGCAATGATTTCTTGAATGACACCAAAAGCAGAGGCAACAACAAAAAATAGACAAACTGAAATTCATCAAAATGAAAAACATTTTGTGCATCAAAGGACACTACCAAGAAAGACAACCCACAGAATGGGAGGAAGTATCTCCAAGTCATATATCTGATAAAGAATTAACATCCAGGATATATAAAGAATTCCTACAATTCAACACACAATCCAATTCAAAAATGAGAGAAGGATTTAAGTAGGTATTTCTCCAAAGAAGATTAACAAAAATGGCCAACAAACACACAAAGTGCTGCTGAACATCACTATCATTAGGGAAATCCAAGTCAAAACCACAATGAGATACCACTTCACATCCGTAAGAACGGCCACAAAAACCCCACGTGTTGGCAAGGAAACAGAGAAACTGGAAGCCTTATACGTTGCTGGTGGGAATGTAAAATGGGGCCGCCCTCAGTAGAAAATTTAGGTGGTTCCTCAAAAGTTAAACATAGAATTACATACATGATTCAGCAATTCCACTTCTATATATATACTCAGAACTGAAAGTAAGGGTGCAAACAGATATCTGCACACCTATGTTCACAGAAGCATATTCACAATAGCCAAACATCCATCAACAGATAAATGGGTACACAAAATGTAGAACATTCAAACAATGGAATATTATTCAACAGCCTTAAAAAGGAAATGAAAATCTGAAACATACTACAACACGGATGAATCTTGAAAACATAGTAAGTGGAATAAGCCAGACACAAAAGACAAATATCCATTTCTATGATGTATCTAGAATAAGCAGATGCAGAGAGACAGAAACAGAATAGAGGTTACCAGGGGATGGGGACAGGGGAAAGGGGAACTTATTGTTTCACGTATACAGAGTTTCAATGTGGGATAAAGAAGTTCTGAAAATGGATAGTGGTGATAGCTGAAAAACAATGAGAATATATTTTTAATACCACCGAATTGTATACTTAAAAAAGTAATCTTTGTTATGTGTGTTTTACCTTAATTTTTTAAAGTAACAACAAAAAATGTGTTTATACCAAATAGTCACACACTAGAGATCATCAATGCATTAACTTGTGCTTACAGGTTAGCTCATTTTTGTGCACAACAAAGTTTGTGACAGCTGTTTGAAGAACATCCAGTTTTTCTTTTTAAATAGATGAGCTTTTAAAAATGGTTCCTCCCTCTCTTGCTAAGTAATGTCAATGAGAATGTTCTCCTTATGTGCAACCAGACAAAACTGGGGAATAAACTGGGTGCTGAGGCTGACAAAAGACCTCAATGGCCATGTACGTACCCCAGTTTTCAAATTTGTTGTTCACTTTACCAGCCCAATTAGTTTTAACTTTTAATTATGACATTTCAAATGTAGAGAAAAGTACAAATTAACAAGTAATTGTGCTGGATTTAACAGACATCATCATTAAGTATTACTGACATAAAATTTTCTTTCCTTTTTTTAAGGAAAACAATGAAGCCTTTCTCACCCTCCTTCCCACAGCAGAGCGAACCATTATTTTAAAATGGGACTATGTCTTTCCCAGCCATGTTTTTCTTGATGGACAAAAACTGTAGTATAATTTTGTTTTGAAAATTCACATAAATTATTCTCACAGATAGTTTTAAATATTATAAAATTCAAACTCACAAGTGTATACTATGAAATGCTACCTTTCTCTTTTATATACTGAGGTTCCATATAAGTCTGATAAAAAACAATGGTCTACAGCTGAATTCTAAACTTTAAGCCTGTGGTTCTCAACCACAGCACTATTAGAATCACTTCAGAGATTTACAATAACAGATGCCAGAGCCCCACTCCAGAGAAGTAAACTCAAAATTTTGCAGACAGGGCCTGAATATCCATTTTATTTATGGTATTTATTTATTTTTTAAAGACCCTAGGTGATTTTACTAGCAACGAAAGTTGAAATTCACTGCTCTCTAAGCCATTGCCTTCCAAAGGAATTTCAATAGGACAAAGCAGCCAGTAAAATAAAAATGCAAAACAGGAAACAAAGATATACATTTATCTGGAAGTGAGATTATGTGCTCTTTCACATAAATAATTTGGTATCATCTGGATTGGACAAAATGTTGCAATGGGGGAAGCAGCGGAATGACTCAAAACAAATCCACAAATACCATTCCCAGAAAAATGGGGAAAGTGTAGTGGGCCCTTAGGCTTACCTTCATGAAGTGGGAATTACTGTTAACATCAATTCCATAGTGTATGGTTCAGCAATAAAATCTAGGCAACATTAAGAAAAGAAAAAAACACTCTGAACCATGCTTAACCCTCAGTATGCCAGGAAAAAATAGTCATTACCATTTACCATCTGGCTCCAATAGACCTTTTATTTGCTTATATTTAAAGTCATTTTACAAATAATATACAGAATAAAAGGACAAGAAAAATCATTGCACAGAGATTTTAATAAGAATTTTAAAAAGCAAACCCAATTTTTTATCCCATCTTTGTAGTTTAGAGGGCATCTGCACCCAAAACAGGCAAGGTCCATGAATGCAACTGACTGCTCGTCAGCTGGCATGCCTGAGCCTAACGCATGGCCTGTTTGGAACAGTACATTATTTCAAATGCATCTCCAAATGGTTCTAGCTTATCGTGACTTCTGATTCTTCTTGTACTGGTATTGTCAAAACATACTGCTTTTGAAACTGACCCATAATTTTGTTGAAGAAAGAACAGCCATCTTCTTTGCTCCATAACTACAAATGCTTTCATTTCTAAGGTTTATAAACCCCAAAAGAAAGTTGAAGCCAATGAATGGTATTTTTTCATCCTCGCATCATCTATATCCTTCTAATCACCTCTGTACACACACCTCCTTTTGCATCTGTCCACTTATTTTGTGGACAGTTAAGTGGTGAGAAATTCTGATGGCCAAGCATCATAGAAGATGAAAGAATGTTGTCACACATACTTAAAACGAAACAGGATGGTCCAGGTCCTTGTTGCAAAATACTGTGTGACAAAGTCCTTCCTACTGAATGACTGACCAAAAGGGAATACACAATTCTTTCTGTATACAATAGAAATATACTATTCACTTGCCAATTTTTGAGTTTGGGAAAATTTATCTAAGATTATCATTTGAAGACTCAGTCTGAGATTTCACTTAAACACTCAATTTCACCACCATCATAGCATCTAGCGTGTTGCTATTTGTCTCTTCGCATTCATCTTGATTTGTCTAATAATCAAAATTTGTTCTTAGTCAGTTTTCTTCTCTTTGCCATTAGAGATGGAAAAACAAAAAGCTGAATTCTCACCTGAGCTCAATGAAAGCTAAAAGTAGAGTTAAAGGATGGTGTGTCCAGTCTTCTTTTGTATCTTCTTGAAAGATGATACAATACATTAGGCAATACAGTAAGAACATTAAAGGATGATGCAGTAATGACAGTTATTTCACTTCTGTATCATCCACCTAGGGATTTCATTTTCTTATTTTAGTCTTGCTTAGCATACTTAGGAATATATGATGAATATTGCTGAAATGATATGTAGGATGACAAACAGCAAAATGCTTCAAAACATAGGAAAATTAAGATTCCACAATGTAAAGATTCATAGAAGGGACCAAAGCACTTGCATGATCACTGTTAAGACAGAATGAGTCTTAGTCTATTAAAATTATAAATATTCTCTTGGTTCAAGTCCTCTCAAGAAAAAGAAAAGTCTTACACTATCAATCCTTACAGAATTAAAGAGCTCAAAAATGAAAATCGGACCTAATGGATTCTGATAGTCTAATGAGGATCCAGGTCTCCAATTTCAGTTTTAGTTCCACCTAGATACGTCTCTGGCCCAAGCGAAGATAAGGATTCAAGACTAAGAAGAGCTTGCTTATTTAATTTTACAAGAGTAGTAACATAATACTAAACTTCACACAATACAATTTTTTTTTTAAGTCTGTCTTCTACCATAACCACCAGGTGAAAACTACTTTTCAAGTCTGTTATCTTCAAGATAGAAACCATGTACATCTAAGCATATACATACATATGCACATGGCTGGTACTTTTGTTTACTTAAATACAAACAGGATTATACTATACACCTAACTTCAGTTCTGAATCTTAAACACCCCACTTCAGAGATTATGGGCCTCCTTTCATGCCCAGGTATGCTATGCAGATCTACAACATTCTGGTACTCCCTGAGATAAATGGAGTCATTTATTTAACCATTTCCCTACTAATGGACATTTAGGCTAGCTCCTATTTGTCTCTATTCCAGATATTATAGCTATGACCATCTTGCTCCTAACAGCTTAGACACTGACTAAAAATCATCCTTTATTACCACAAGCCTTAGATTTTTGGGTGTTTTCCTAACTCAGGACCTTTGCATAAACTGCTCCCTTTGTTCTTTTGCTCATCTTTAGTCTCAGTTTAAGTGACTCTTCCTCTAAGAGGACTTCCCTGAATGCACCACCATTTCTCTGATCTAAAGGAGACATTTAATGCTCTCATAATGCCTGCTAACTTTTCCATCTTAGCACTCACTGTACTTTTTGATGATATTAATGTTATTGTCTGTCAGCTCCATTCAACTAAGCTCCACTCAACTAAGCTCCACAGGGGAAGGGGTGTCACTGCCATTTTCCTCCAGTGTTGAGCACAAATTACTGTCATTAAAGGGCCAGACTATGTCTTCTAGATAGAAACTGCTGACTTTACTAGCCGTGTTCTAGAGAAGACAAACTGACCCACCACACAATCACACATCCTACAAATTTTCAACAGCAAAATAGGCAATTTGTTTAAAATGATTATTTGCAATGTTGGCAAGCCACAGGAAATCAGTCTGCTTTTAGAGGTCTAAAATGGTACCCAAATGGTACCATCTTTCTGGTGCGGATATGTTTCTTGACTACATATACTACCATGCAACTCCACTTCTGAGACTGTGTCTCATAAAAATAGTCAGACATACACAAAGATTTAACTACAATATCACTACCTATTTTATAAAAGGAAAAACTGAAAGCAACCTAAATATCCAAGCCTCTCTTTAAAAAATAAACTGTATATTCACACAAAAAACTTTGCAGCCATTAAATGCTTCGATACATAATGAATTTGAGTCCTCCAGGGAATTATACATAAATGGCATGATAATATACTCATGATAAGCACTCCAGTGAAAAAAGTGATCACTGTACAATATCACCCCATTTTTGTGAAACAGGTGTATGTATTTACTTGTCTGTTTACTGACATCCACTGAAATGTTTACAGTGATCATAAGTGGTAAATTTATAAAGCATGTTTTTCTTTTTAAAATTTTGGATTTAAAATATTTTATAGTTCAAAAAAAATGTTACCTTTTAAAAATCTCTCTTTTTACCCCCTACCACTCACCTACAAGGAGGTCTGATAAATCCGGGGGCAGCTCATTTAGGCAGGAGGCCAAGCATTTCATTTATTACTTCAAAGAAAATGTCTTACCCTAGTTAACAATTCTGGTGTCTGAGTTAAGGTCAGTGTTTGTGTCATTTCTGAAGGGCACTGTCTCTACTTCAAACCACACAGAACTAGAAAAAGGGCAGATGGCAAACACAGGGAACAAGCAGATTTAATGTGATTCCCAGCAAAGCTCCTTGCACTGTCCGAGGCACTCAGGAGGAGCTAGGAGAGCATGTCTCCTATGGTCTCTGCCCTTGGGCTTCAGCCAACCAACCCCTGGAGTTGGCTTGGCTGGGCTCAGAGACACCAAAGGCACTTTTCCTTTTCAGCAATACTGTGAATACTTCCAAGCAGGATTCCAAGCAGGGAAACTGCCTGGGAAGCTCCGATAATACTGAAGACCTGTAGTTCACAAACCCTGACCATGCTTTAGAATATACCCCAAGAGCACATTTAAAAAGAAAAAAAACAAGACAGACTTTTAATAGAATTGTGTGGATTGGACCAAGGAATTTTTTTTATTCTTAAGTGGTTCTGAAGCAGACAACGCACATACCAGTGTTTAATGATCATGTAACAACTGTTGGCTAGAAGGAACTAGGAAATACCTGCTCCATCTGACTCCAATTAGATCAGCACCAGAGTCAAGTAAAAAAATGAAGTTTCCAAAATGACAGATTATACTACCTTCTGGTATTTTAACAGGTCTCATCACTGGGAAGCTCATCTTTTAACTCCACTAAATCTCCTAAGTTCTCTTTTACTTGGTCCTCAGTGGACCCTGGAAATAGATCAGCACCGTTAAGACGTGTGATTACACTGGAAAATTGAAATGTACTCTAACAAAAAGTCACCCCCTCCTGTGCAGCCAGCCATGGAGCCACACAGCATGATCTGGAGACCCCCACTCTGGAGCTGGGCCCCCAGGGGCCTATCAGCATACATTTAACCCAGTGTTCTGTGCAAGACCTTCTTATTCTTTGTGAACTTGTTTCTTGAAGAGGAGAAGTCAAATGCTTCCTAGGAGTACTTTCAGGAGGCATTTCCTGCTGAGTAAACAGAACCATGAAATCTCAATGTTTTCTCCTCGGTGGGTTTCTTCTGGACTTCTGGTAGTAAGACTTTTGTCTTACCAGAGATAATCACTCACACTTTGGCTCATCAAGGCATGGAGTCACTGATTTCCCAAGACCCATACCCTTATTTAGTCACAAGGAGGTAAAATCCTTTTCCTATCGTGGTAGTTCTAAAACATGACCCCCAAATTCTTTGACAATCCTCTCATCCAGATGGGGAGGGGGCCAAAATTGTGAATGTACTAAAAGCCAATGAACTATACATTTAAAATGGTTAAAACTATTAGTTTGGTATTTGAATTTTACCTCAATAATTTTAAAAAAATAAAAAATAACATTCTGTATCTCCTCCTTTTGAATCTGGGCTGGTGTCTGCTTGACCTGTAGAATACAGCAAGGTGATGCTGTGATTTCTGAGCCCAGGACTTAAGAAACTGGAAGCTGCTTCCATTTCCTGCCCCCCACAAGGTGCTTATTCTTGGAACCCAGCACTATACCATGAGGATCTGTAGGCAGTCTCTGCATAGGTTAACTAAGAGAGGAACTGAGGTCCCCAGGAAATAGTCCCTGCTTAGTTCCCAGGCAACAGCCAGCCCCAACTCACCAGCCATGTGAAGGAGCCATCCTGAAAGTGGATCCTTCAGCCCCTGCAGAGCCACCTCAGCCTGAGCTATGTGGAGCAAAGACAGCTCCCTTGCCAAGCCATGCTTAAATTGCAGATTTGTGAGTAAAATAAATGCTGGAAGGTGTTTAGATCACTAAGTTTTGTGATGATTTGTTATGCAGCAATAGATAACTGGCACTTTGATAAAATAAAGGACAAGTGCCTGGTCAGAAACGGCTTCAGAAATTCTCTAACCTGGTATCATAAATCACAGTCGATTCTGGCACGCGTAACCTTTAGCACCAAAGAATTTATCCACACATGTTCTTCACAACTCAACTGAGTCACAATCATTCTAACACATTCACTCAAAACTATGAGTAAACCATAGAGTGAAGAAGAAGGCATCTGATTTTCTTGCTAAAAAATTCTTTTAAAGAGGAAAAAAGGCAACAAAACTACAGGGTACACAAAATCTTATAAGCTATCAAATAAAATTAGACAGCCCCAACACATCTTCTTAGAAAAAGCAACTTGAGATGAAGTATTTTGCACTCCATCTCCTGCTTGCCCAAGGGGTCAAGGAGCCAGAGCTCTGTTCCCTCCTTACCTCCAGCCTATCAGGTGGGGGCTCATTCTGCAGGATCCTGAAAGCTTTCGCAGCAGCATCGTGTTTCGCAGCCTGTCTCGTCTTTCCTTTCCCATTAAATTGCTGTCCTCCCACAGAAAGTTCAACTTGATAAAGTAAAGGTGGTACTGGAAATGGGTAAAAGTACCTAAAAGTAAAAGGGGTTTAGGAAGATTACAATCTCAGATTGATAGGTCAGCTATACATTCTCTGGCAAATTCCAGGTAGTTCCTTTGTCATGGATCTTAGTCACATTAGTATTTGCTTACCACTATTGATTCCTCATCAGTATATCTAGAGATTTTGTAAGTTTCCACTAGATTAGAACTGCACACCTTGCAAAAACAGTATGAGCAAGCATACTTAGGTTCAGCAAAATACACTGGCTTACAAATAATGTGAGTTCAATTTATAATGCTAACCCGTATTTACACAAAATCTAAAATGGATTAGGCTTTGGCTGAGACAGAAAACTTAACTTGTTCTACTTTCTTATGTCTGAGATTCACATCCAGAAAAGGCTGGATACTTTTAAACAGAAGTATTTTAGAGAGGACCATCCTTCCTGAAAATCTTAACAGCCTATACAGCCTGGCAGACCCTGATTTCCTACATCACAACTTGTATTTTTAAAATGGCTTTGCCCTAAGGTGGGCAAAGAAATGAAGACTTCCACATCAATTTATCTACTAACGTCTTATGACTGCCAACAGCTTTTTAACACATGGCATCTTCAGGTTTCAATTAATATTTTACTGCACCTGTACTTCAACATTATTTACAAAGCACATAAGTTCAAAAGTCAAAAAGTACCAAATAAACAGTAAAGGGATCTATGAATGCTGAGAGCCATGGCATTGCAGGAATCCTGTTAAAGTATGACTCAGTTACACAAAGTAGTTACAAGGGTGGCCTTTAACCAGATTGTTTGGGGTTACAGCCATACTACTAGTAAGGAATATGTCCAGGCCCTTTCCAGTGACAGGAATTAAAAGCACATCAAGACACAGTTCCAAAGGCACCAGCACAATTAGGACTGATTTCAACTTTTGGCAGGCCTAGAGATGACCAAATCCTCATATACTCCACAATCTACAGATTTTATTATTTTATGTAAAAGATCAGATATAGTTTCACCTGTATTTAAAACAAACACATACGTACCTTGGGGAATAAGTACCTCCTCTCATGTTGTAATTATAGGTGGACTGCATCCGAGAGTAAGGGTCGACAGGCTTATACATTGGTTTTTTTCCAAGTTTCACACACAGTGCATTTAGCTCTACAGTAGGGGTCACACTTCCTGCAACATAGATTCAACACAAAGAACTGGTTTTGTTCTGATATGAGAATGACAGTCACTAAAATAAAAAATAGCATACTATCTACTAACTGGCTTCATGATGCAGCTCATGGAAAAATCTAAGTATTTCACTGCTAGGCATCAGGTCCGGAAATCCAAAAATCTGCTGTGATTTCTAGATATTAATAGACAGTCAGTCAACAGCACGAAATACACTCTAAGGGCTATTAGAGGGGAGGGAGCAACAATCTAACACAAGATGTTATTAGTGAAAGCCACACATTCCAGTTGTCAGAAATAAGTTCCCATACATACCAAATTCTGTGGTTAAAAAATCCCATATGACTGTCCAAATCATTTTGTTGGGAATACATAATATAACTTTGGTTGTGCTGACTGACTGGGTTACTGGTTTACACTTAGAAGTATGTTTATACATGCTATTTCAAAAAACAATGTACTTAGAAGTTTGAGGACACAATTCTTGCCCCAGAGGAGTACAAAGAATACAAACACACTCGAAGAACTACAATGCAACAGAATGTATGCTATAAGAAGGGTATAGATTCACTGAGGTGGCAAGTAAATTCTATCTGCAGAAGTCAGATGAGGCCCACAAAATATTCAGGTATTTCCACTGTTAATATTTATATCAGGATTTGACCTGTGGTGATACTTATTAGAAAAATAACTGTTTCCATATACAACATGAGCAAATATATCTTGGGTTATCTCAGAATTACCAGCTTTAGAAAATACACACTATTTATTTTCCAGGTTTTTTTCCCCTCAATTAATCCAAAAGCCTTTAAAAGTCACTTAAAAAGAAAACCAGCCTAGAAAGATCACTGTCGGTGCACACTGACATTTAAAAGTAACACTTTCATATAAAACACAAACACTAACAATGGCAAAGTTTAACTTAAATGCATACAAATATCCACCTTAAAATGCCTCTTTAGGATGTATATAGAGGAAAATAAAAATGACTTGATTCAGTACTATAACTAGTTTGACTAAATTTAGTGCATGAATCAAATTTGTAAGAGTATCTTTGAGTTTTCAAAATCAGAGGGTCACGTGAGTAACTAACTTGTCTTCCAAACATCAGAATTATATTTTTATATAATTCATATAGTTGCATTTTAAACATAACCTGAATCATTTTAAGAGCAGCTCTGACCCATAAAATATATCTGCAGTAGAGAATAAATTTGAAGAACACCAAGAAGAAATCAAAAGCAACAGGAAAGGTGTGAGCGAGGCCCTCCAGATCCCCTCCTGCCCACAAAGGGGCAGGCAGGCGACCTCATGTAGGGGAGAAGGAACTCTGCTGTGACAGGCCCTGCTACCCAGGCCAGTGCCTCCCAACCTTTCACCGGATGATGTTCTTTATTAGTATTCTCCCTGCCTGGGTCTCTTGTTTGAAGAGATACTATTATCTCCTGATTTGTATTTAGTAACAAATATTTATTTTCTCATTTTTTTTTAATGATCAAGAGACATATAACAACATGTTATAAAAGATATTACCACACTAAGTTGAAAAGATTTCTGCTAAAAACCTACATGTTTCTGATCAACATGTTATAAAAGATATTACCACACTAAGTTGAAAAGATTTCTGCTAAAAACCTACATTCTTGGCAATCTGTACAACCTTTCAAGGGAAGAAAAATGTATTCTCATTAAGCTTTTCTGAAATCTTAGAACTGGTGAAATTTCTAAGATCATGAGGAGTTGAGGGACCATAGATTGGGAACCACTGCTGTAGAGTAAGGTTAAAGATTTTGAAAAGGTAATTATTTGCCACTGGTAGTGTAGAGTCTGCATTTTCAAAATCAATTAAGTTAGTTAAGAAAAAACTCATACACATACTAAATGATACCTCTAGACACATTTCTGAAGGGAACCTATCTTGGCCCATACATAGTACCTGGATTCCTTCCTTTGCTACAAAAGGGTGGACTATTGTTTTAGGAAATTTTGTTCCTTCCAAAGCTTTGGCAGCAGCTGAGTGTTGGGCTTTTTAAATACTAGTTCCTTCAGCTTCCCAGCACTGATCTCCAAGTGTTAGCTGTACTGTAAATACCTACAAATGAAAACTGTGAGCTCTCAAATCATGACACCTGATGTTGACTGTAGTATATCACTTGGACCTTGAACACTTTTTATGGTTACGGTTTAAAAGGACTGGTCATTATACTTTGGTAATTTAGCCCTCCACCCTCATTTTTCTGTTATATTTATAAACATAGAAAGACTGATATATATAATTAACTAGCATTGCACAGCACTCCATGAAAAAAACTATTCTTTAAAAGATGGGGCCAAGTACAGAGATTAAAAAATGTTCTCCTATATACTAAAATATTAGACACTGAGTATTTGGAAGTCATCCAAATAGAAATTGTCTTCCAATTACTTCTTATGGAAGCAATCTAGCAAGCTTGATATAGACATATAATAGTATCTCATACAAAGTAAGACAATGTTTTGATGTTGTGTTTGTGGACTCCTGTCTGAAAACAAAAACCATTAAGACAAAAAGTTGAATAAATTTGGGAATGTCAGCCAGGTTCTAAAACGTTGCCTTCTACTATCCTAAGACTGTACTACTCAGATACTTTCTCCACTTTTCAGAAGAAAATCAAATCCACAGCAAGCAAAGATCTAAACACGTTTCTGAACTCAACTGAGGCATCCAAAACAGCTAATTTTGTCCTTAACAAATGCTACCAAAGGCAAAGCCTTTTTTCCCCTTTTTAAGCATAGAAGGTAATCCAAGTACATATCCCATTCTTAAAATTAGGTTGTGTTAATACTATTAGAATATTAAATCTTCATCAAATATTATGACCCATCATAGCACATTTGAAGACTAACTTTAGGGAAAAAATAATAACAACAACAACCTAGGAAGCTTGGTAAAATACACATGCCCAGAGATTTGGAGGGAAGACACAAGTATGTGTATTTTGAACAAGCTCCCAAAGTGACTCTGATCCACTCCCAAGTTTGAGAATCCTACTCTGGAATTTAGCAAACCCAACTTGAGCTTTTATTTTTCTGATTTTCTTTGTCATTGGAAATCACTTGATTTCATTTATGAATAATTTACATGAGAAACATTGACTTGAATATGCCTAGGTCATTTAAATTTGGTGCGTGAAGGGATGGGAGTGACTTGTCTTCTTAGCTGATTTTTCTTGTAGGTCTTCACTTCAGGATTCCTTTACTATACAGCTTCCACTAAAGGGGAAAAATTAAAGAATCCTTCATCCCTCTTGAAACATTAGGGGTCCCCTGCATTTACACTGCAGTTCACAAGGTTGACTCATTTAAGCACCAAACAGCACGAACTCAAAACACTGGCTGGCCTGAGAAGTCAACGCTGTGTAATCTTTGACTCATTTTCATGACCCTTTCATGGAAAGACAGGAAGGAGAAAATGCTAAAAAAAAAAAACACCACAAAAAAAAGTTTATTTCATTAACAGCCCTGCCTTTCTCCAGGACCTTGCCCAATCAGCGCTACTGTTGCCACTCTGCTGCCTTCCGTGTGGAAGGTTGGTATTGAGCTTAGAATCTTGGTTTTGACAGAATTAAAAAGTACACCAGACTTCTGACTTTTAAATAGTCTAACACTCCTATTCACTTAGGAAGGAATAACTTTTCCTCTTGAACAGCTTGTGGGTACATAAAAGTGCAGTTACAGACTGAACACATAGCCAAATTAACTAAAATACTAAAGTTCAAGTGAGAAAGTATGTATTTCAAAAAATACCAGAAATAGTAAAGGGAATCCCAAAGTTAAGGTCTGCAAAAAACATCCTATAGAAGAAACAGAAGAGTTACAGAAAATGACTGCCTTCCAAAAGTAAAGAAACATCTCAAATATAGATAACTATGCTGTAGAACGTTAAAACTAGCTTCATGTGAGGAGGAATCAAGCAGGGGGAATTACACTCCCTGACTTCAAGCTCTACTACAAAGCCACAGTAATCAAGACAATTTGGTATTGGCACAAAAACAGACCCACAGACCAGTGGAACAGAATAGAAAATCCAAACATTAACCCAAACATATACAGTCAATTAATATTTGATAAAGGAGCCTTGGATATACAATGGGGAGATGACAGCCTCTTCAGCAGCTGGTGTTGGAAAACTGGACAGCTACATGTAAGAGAATGAAAATGGACTACTGTCTAGCCCCATACACAAAGGTAAACTCAAGGTGGATCAAAGACCTGAATGTAAGTCATGAAACCATAAAACTCTTAGAAAAAAACATAGGCAAAAATCTCTTGGACATAAACATGAGCGACTTCTTCATGAACATATCTCCCCGGGCAAGGAAACAAAAGCAAAAATGAACAAGTGGGACTATATCAAGCTGAAAAGCTTCTGTACAGCAAAGGACACCATCAGTAGAACAAAAGACATCCTACAGTATGGGAGAATATATTCATAAAAAACGTATCTGATAAAGGGTTGACATCCAAAATATATAAAGAACTCATGCACCTTAACAAACAGAAAGCAAATAATCCAATTAAGAAATGGGCAGAGGACATGAATAGACACGTCTCCAAAGAAGAAATTCAGATGGCCAACAGGCACACGAAAAGATGCTCCACATCGCTAATCATCAGAGAAATGCAGATTAAAACCACAATGAGATATCACCTCACACCAGTGAGGATGGCCAACATCAAAACACAAACAACAACAAATGTTGGCGAGGATGTGGAGAAAAGGGAACCCTCCTACACTGCTGGTGGGACTGCAAATTAGTTCAACCATTGTGGAAAGCAGTATGGAGGTTCCTCAAAAGACTCAAAATAGAAATGCCATTTGACCCAGGAATTCCACTCCTAGGAATTTACCCTAAGAATGCAGCAGCCCAATTTGAAAAGGACAGATGCACCCCTATGTTTATTGCAGCACTATTTACAATAGCCAGAAATGGAAGCAACCTAAGTGTCCATCGATAGATGAATGGATAAAGAAGATGTGGTACATATACACAATGGAATATTATTCAGCCATAAGAAGAAAACAAATCCTACCATTTGCAACAACATGGATGGAGCTAGAGGGTATTATGCTCAGTGAAATAAGCCAAGCTGAAAAAGACAAGTATCAAATGATTTCACTCATATGTGGAGTATAAGAACAAAGAAAAAATACTGAAGGAACAAAACAGCAGCAGACTCACAGAACCCAAGAACGGACTAATAGTTACCAAAGGGAAAGGGACTGGGGAAAATGGGCAGGAAGGGAGGGATAAGAGGGAAAAAGGGGCATTACGATTAGCAGATGTAATGTTGGGGGGGCACGGGGAGGGCAGTACAACTCAGAGAAGACAAGTAGTGATTCTATAGCATCTCACTACGCTGATGGACAGTGACTGTAATGGGGTTGGTGGGGGGGACCTGATGAAGGGGTAGTTTAATAATCGTAATATTGCACATGTAATTGTAAATTAATGATAATAAAATAAATTATATTAAAAAAAAAAACTAGCTTCATGTGATAGGAAATTTTTTTCTTAAATGTATAATGAATAACAGTAGCTACCATTTCCCAAGTGTTTGCTAAGCACCAGGCATTATGCTCCCCACTTTATATGCTCCCATTTAATTCTCACAATAGACTTCTTTGGTAAGTATTATTATCCCCATTTTACAGATGAGGAAACTGAGGTTTAAAAAGGTACTAACTTGCCCAAGGTCACACAGGTAGGAAGAAACTGGGATTCAAAACCAGATCTGTCTGACTCCAAAGGTGACTCACCTAACCACACCATGCTACAATGCCTAGTTATGATTGTGGTTGATGTTACTTTTAGTCAAATGAAGAGAGAAACTTGGTATCATTCAAGGCTTGAGATTTGCATGTCAAGTAAAATGAGGCATAAAGAGTCAACTCATCCTGACTATATTATCTTTACTACAAGGCCTACAGAAATAGGAGGCCCAATTCCTCCTGTCTCCTACTAACCTCCTGTACTACAAGATAAAGCCGGATATGCAAACGATTTAAATCCCAATATTTATATTAGCAAAGATATCAAACAAGCTTAAAAGACTGAATTCCTGAGTAACTAATAGGAAAATTCATGTCACAGTCAGTCATTTACTGGATAAGGGAAATGGCAGGAGAAATGAAATCAGTAACAGCCTGAGGGCTCACTTTGAGACTGTCTACCTCTCATCTTCAAACCTTTTACCTGAATTGCTAACAAATGGCAAAACTGACTTTGCATTCACCTCCTCTGCCTACCCAGTTTACTGTACACATGCAAATGGGAAGGGAGCCAGAAAGGCTGCAGCAAGGAAAATGTTTAGGAAATCATCCACAGGTGCTTGGGAATTGTCTATTCAGAATCCTCAACAACCACACACTAATTGGAGTTTTAAAAACCAAATATTCCAAAAAGAAGCCCAACTCATTTTTTTAAATTAAGGTATCATTGATAAACACTCTTTTGAAAGCTTCACAAGAAAAACAATGTGGTTATTACATGCATCCTTATATCGAGTCCCTCCCATACCCCATTGCAGTCACTGTCTATCAGTGTAGTAAGATGCCACAGAGTCCCTATTTGTCTTCTCTGAGCTACACTGTCTTCCCGGTGACCCCACACACACCATGTGCACCAATCATGATACCCCACAATCCTGTTCTCCCTCCCTCCCCACCCACCCTCCCCCACCCCACCCCTTTGGTAATCACTAGTCCCTTCTTGGAATCTTTGAGTCTGCTGCTATTTTCTTCCTTCAGTTTTGCTTTGTTGTTATACTCCACAAATGAAGGAAATCATTTAGTATTCATTTTGCTCTGCCTGACTTATTTCACTAGGCCTAATACCCTCTAGCTCCATCCATGTTGTTGCAAATGGTAGGATTTGTTTCTTTCTTATGGCTGAACAGTATTGCATTGTGTATACGTACCACATCTTCTTTATCCATTCATCTACTGATGGACACTTAGGTTGCTTCCATATCTTGGCTATTGTAAACAGTGCTGCGATAAACATAGGGGTGCATATGTCTTTTTGACTCTGAGAAGTTGTATTCTTTGGGTAAATTCCTAGGAGTGGATTTCCTGGATCAAATGGTATTTCTATTTTGAGTTTTTTGAGGAACCTCTATATTGCTTTCCATATTGGTTGAACTAACTTACATTCCCACTAGCAGTGTAGGAGGGTTCCCCTTTCTCAAGAAGCCCATCTCTTTTTGACCCACTCTGAAAGGATGAAAAAAGAAGTGACTCACCAAAAACCTATACTTTTTGCATCTTCTTAAGACTTACTCCGCAGTTTGGAAGTAAGTATTTTGAATCAGAGCACCACTTGCAACAGTATAAAAAAGACAGAACACACTCCTGGGGGGTTAAAAATGCACAAGCAGTGTGGACACTATTTACCTTACAGTGAGTTGGGCCTTGCTCACTTAAAAGCTTATACTCACGCTGAATCTTGTTGAAATGGGCAAACTCATTCACAAGACACACTGGGGTTTTCTCTTTGGCATGTGCCATGTTAGAAGAAACCGAAAAATAACGTAAGAGCACTGAAGTAAAAACTAGCAGTACATAAGACTGCTACTCTCCCCTGGACATGACAAAGAGGGACAACAAACTGAAGGTCTAAGAATTTAGAGCCATAGTGATGCAAAATTGCACACCACACTGTGGGCACAGGCCTGAAGACACGGCAGGGATCTTTTCTGAACTAGCTGAAGCCAGGTAACCTAGGAGAAGGTGTATCTTCTAAAGAGGCAGAATAGAAGTCAGGGTAGTAAGTAAGCCGTGGCAGGCAAGCAAGACTGGAAATCAGATGAAGCATTGCTGTTATAACCAACCAAGAGAAAACCAAGGAGTTTTTTTGAGCAGACACACTGGTTACCACAACAGCTGTCAGCTGTACCCTGTTCGTTATTTCACAAAACTCAACATGCCAACACCATTTCTCAAACAATGACTGTCGTTTTCCACACAACTAACTTCCCATTCCTGGGGCGCCCCCTAGTCTTACCTCCAAAGGCTACCATCCCCAGACCTTATCATTTCTGTCAATTATATGAGTAAAGTAAAATAGCCTTGGTGGGCAGAAGTTTTAAAAAGTCAATAGGATGTGGATATAAGAACAGATTAGAAGAAGCAGCAATAAATCACAGGGGACTGAAATAGTCTGTGACATTTCCTCTTAAGACGGTCTCAAAAGGCAAATCTGGGGAAAACTGAATCTCTAAGGTACTAGGAAAGTCAAGAATATGATCTGGTGAGCCAGTTCAAGGAAGTCTAGAGGTAGAGTGATAGAGGCCATGCGGATGAATGGGCCAAGCTAACACTCTTAAAAGAACAGACTGTAAAGGAAATGAGAGGATCGGAAGAAATGCAAGGGAAATTGTCAGGCATGAGGGGTTGAAAAGAATTCAGCATAAGGTGACTCTGGTATGGAGATACCCCTGCTGACATCCTATTTCGCTGCTTTTGCCGCTTTGGGGGGGTGTTGGGGAGCAGAGTGTTGTTTTTAGGTTTTGTTTTTTAGTGTTGCGAGTCTTTTCTAATCAATGAGCATATTTTGTTCATTTTTATTTTTCTAGTAATCAGATTTGAATGTTTCTAAACCTATTTCCTTTTAAAATCTCTGCTTTCATTGTTCAGTTTCTAATTGGTCCTTAGTATGATTTCTACACTGCCTCTGGAATCTCCTCAACTTAAACTTACTTGCTCAAAATAAAAATTAACAAATGCCAATGCACTCTTTTGCTTTCCAGTAAATCTGGCTGCCCCTTGCTTGGGATAAAAATCTTATGGACATATAAAAAGGGAGCTTACACATACAAGAGTTCTTTGTCAGCTCTGGGAAGTAATTTTAAAAGCAGAATTTTCTCATACAACGATGAATATTCAAAGTGGTATTTATTGTTCAGTTCTTTCTGCCAGCCACCACTTTATAACAGACTAGGCTTTACAGTTTAGTTTTCAATTTTCTTTGTTACACTTTGAAACAATCTATCAAGTCAGGCCTCCATCAATCCAATATACAACCAAGTGTTTTATATCTGGGATAAAGAAGCATGGGCAGTAATACTTTCTTCTGCTTCCTGAACCTAAGTGTGAGAGCTGCCTACATCTGCAATGTACTTATCAGGTCAGAAAAAAGGCTAAGAAAACATTTGAAACAGAAGATACTTGGGATTCATACACTTACCTGCAGCTGCACTGGTGGATGTAATAGATGCAGAGGGTAAAGCAGAGTTTTGAATAGATCTACCTGCATTTTCAGAGGGCAGAGAGCTAGTAGGAGGAATACTCATCAAAGGCTATGAGAGAAGAGACTGGTTCTTGTTCAGTATTTGGCTCCCAGAGAGAGCTGCAGATGGGTTCTGAACTTGCACTTGAACTTGAGACATGGTCACTTTCAACAAAAGTGAACAACTGCAGGTAAACAGCTTTCAGTGCTATTAAGTCTAAAATTCTATCTAAAAGTTGTAAGGGAAAGAAAATGAAAAAGGTAAATTATAGAGGAGATATGTTAATTGCCAATATTCAGACAAAATTGGTGTCACCTACTCAAGAATAAAAGGAGCCCTATTTAGCATGTGGCTATGTTGATGTATAAGAAATGAGAAATGTGTTTCTCCTTGGTATACACTAAGGTTCCTGGCTTTGTAACTTTCTCACAGTATTTTTAAATGACTTAAAACACCTGCATGCTCTGCATGTTCTTTTTATGAAGAAAATCAGTAGGGTATAATATTTATTGTTGAATATTAATTATAAACTACAACTTATATTCAAATATTTTAAATACAGAGAGGTTTTCCATATCACAATGGGATTTGGTAAAAGGTTTCAAGTCTCAAACTACAAGAAGATTCATAACACCATTAAGAGGTGAATTGTAAAAACCGCCACTTAAGGGCCATGTGCTCAGATTTTGGCACCCTCAGAGCTTTCCTTTAAGTTGACTGAAGAAAAAGAGGTATTTCTCACTTTTGCTGTTTCTTCTTATGATTAAAGGTCTGTTTGTCTTCCCAAGAGGTTTGAGAAGGTCTCATTTAGTTACAGACCCAAAATAAGAAAACTGTTGAACCCACATCAATGTGTCAATCCTGAGAAGTTATCTGAATAGCAAAGAACATTCTGTAGTGTTTGTACTATTAGAAGCAAAAGTGAAGAAGATAAAGAAGAAAGGAACAGAATTCAGATTCGCAATTTTCCTGGTGTGCCTGGTTGGGTGGAATCTGGGGAGCAGATTTGTTTACATCACCTAAGTTCTAAAGGCATTATTTCTAAATACATTTAAAATTCTTAAAAACAGGGCAGTTCTGCACTGCGCATTTTCATGGTCATCCTTCAAAGAGCTGAAAATGTTTAAGTCAAAAAAGTACTACAAAATAACCAGCAGCAACAAAGACTAGAAAAAGACAACTCAAAGCAGAAACAGAAAGTTTCTATTAAATAGAAAAACAGAAATTCTATTAGAGTAATTGTTACTTTAATTTTTGTTAAAGTCTCAAAATGATGTTTAACTGAAGATGGACCTCTAGAAAGAGCTGAATAACCAGAGCAATTAAGTTACTTGAAGAGTCCTGGCACATTCTCTCTGAGAGCAGAAAAGCCTGCAAAAGTTAAAAATAAAAAAACACAAAAAACCAACAACAAACAAAACCTCAGCTGAAATATGACTGGATAGAGGCATAAACATAGCTACTCAACACAGTTTCTCAACATTGCAGTTGTTCCTTGTTTAGTTTTGGAATCTGAACGTACCAACGGAGGAGATCCACTGAAGATCTAGATAATGAACATAGCCAGACAAGGTGCCAGAGTCAAGAAACAAGTCCAGAACTGTTTTTAAGTCTGTAATGACCGCTTTCATTGTTTTTATTTCTTTCAGCTGCCAAAATATAAATACTTCTTTCAATCTTCCCTCTTCCCATCTTACTCATTCCCTACCTAACCCCCCTTTCTAAACTGTCTTGTTAGCATTTTCTACCAAGAAAAATAATTTATTGTGTACTCACAATTTCACATCAGCCACAGGTCACAGGTCAAAAAGTAGGCCAAAAGTAAGTGTCTGCTCCAGAGCCTACCCACATCCCAGAAAGAGCAACCCAACTCTGACTGGGAGGCTCTACAAGTCTGAGACTGAATCAATGAGCTAAATTTAGAAAAGGTGGGGCCCAAAGGGATATTTTTTGGCTAATGCTGTTTGTTTATAACAGGCCCCCTGCCAGCATTTCCAGTCACACACATAAATACCTTAAGTATTCTAGAAGTTGAGGTGGGCAGGGAACAGGCTTTTGAGACTGCCCCAAAAATGTTAACCTCAAGATCAGTTGGAGGAGTGATGTCTTTATAACAACTGGTTAAAACAAGTAGCTCAAAACTGAAAATAAAAAAATACTAAACCCTCCTAATAAGGCTCTGTATGTACTTTACAAATTTTAAATTTCCAACATGACCAATACTAAAACTCAACAAACAGTACTCATTTACTAATTTTTAGTCATTTGCTAATTTTACACCTCTATGTAAGCTTGAAAAGAGAATCTAAAGCAGTGGTCAAAGTGGGTGCAATTTTGCTCCCCAAAGATATTTGACAATGTCCAGAGACATTATTTGGTTGTCACAACTGGGGGTTGGGAGGACCTACTGGCATCTCGTGGGTAGAAGGACCAAGGATGCCACTTCAAGTACACATATACTGACCCACAAGACAAACTCTTAGTAATGTAGTAAGTAGTGCATATTCTAAAAGCAGGAAAAGAAAATCCCCCTTTCACTGCAAAAGGCTCTAAAACATTGATGCTAATTTTTACCCAAACACATGCTCCTCTCCCAAAGAGAAGCCAGGCAGCTATCATAGTTATGAGTAGGGGAAAATATATTGTTTACCCACATAATTCAAAGAAAAAGTAAAGCCTTTCACTACTGCTATTTATATAGATCATAGCAACATTCAGGGGAATCATGGAGTTTTGAAGATATTACTTCTGTATAAATTTAGAACCTGCTGTTCAACAGTATTCTGTCCTGAAGACTAAATCCTTAAATGAAAACTTGTCTTTTCCTCCTTTAAACCTGTCTTCAGATTGTTTCCACCAGATAAAATAGGGACTCAAGAGAGCTTAAAATGCTTTGTTACAGTCTTCTTATTAAAGAACAGTATTTCACATACAGTCAAATTAGGCTGAAAAGTTTGAAACACAAAGGCTCTTCAGTTATCCCCAGTGCTGGAAACACCTTTGACAGTTAAGCCTGTGGTATACAGCCATTTTCCAGCCTCTGGCACAGATAAGGGCCTTCAATCTCCTGGCTTTTTCCTATCTGAAGAACTTTAGACATCAACTCAGGAAAACATGTTCATCTTTTTCTCAAATCCTAACCTTATGGAGCATATGTGAGCACTGTAACAGATACGGTATGTGGTGATATGATAGTTATGGGTACCGCTTAAAAAGATTCCTAATTCCAAGTACCCCTGGGTCCTAAATTTGGTGACACAAAAATCTTACAAGGAGTGTCTCACCTTGGATGGCAGTTTCCGTTTTACAAGTGTCAAGTACTTTTTAATGTGTTGGAGGAAGGGGAATACAGCCACATTAACTCTACAGAAGCATTTTCTAAAATTATACATGATGTGCTAAAAAGTGATTCGGCACAAAAAGCATACTCCTCAGCAGTGAATCTACCAAGACTGGGCCTTAGTGAGTGCACAGTCTGAATGATTTGTTTAGTACACAAGAAAGCAGAACCTTGTAGAAAGAGTTTATAGAACTGTCTGCAATAACGTGTAGTCTTATTCATTTTCTACTAACAGACTGCTTAAATCACTGTAGTATGAAATAACTACTTGAGCAATTATGGAAAAACATTTTTAATAGCCAATTTTTAAACTGGATCAACACATGACTTACAATGAAGTATCTATACTTATGTTTAATCAACACATTGTTTCCTTTGGTAATAAATGTTTCCAAATAAGACATTTTTAAAAAAGGAAAAAAAAAGAAGCAAACAAAAGAAAAGAAGTCATCCTAATTCTGGACAAGCTTTTTAGATAGCCACAAACCTATCACCAAGTATCTCCCCTTCCAAGTCCTTCATTAAATCTTATGTAGTATGGTTACACAGATACAAAGGAGTACTGAGGTTCCTTGCTATGACGAAGCATTAGCAGTACTGGTAGCAGTTTTAGGATATATTCATTTAGTAGTCAACAAAAATTCATTAAGCATCTACCACATGTGAACACTTACATGGCAGATTGTACATTCTCAAGTGCTAGAAAGAATCTATTTGTTAAACTTTTCCTCAAAGACACAAGAAAGAGATCTTTAAGGGACAAAGTATAAATCTATTAATCTGGTCTCTCTGGTTTTTGAGTCTCTACTCTCAGAGAAACTTTGTCAATAACAAAAAAGTTAAGGAATAAACCACTTTTCCTATGATAGCCTTAAAATACACATCATTCTCCAATATCCAACTATTATTGCCAAGATCCTTTTATAACATCTTTCTAGTTGCAATGTGGTTATGTCTTCTGTAATTGAACTCACCTCCAACACACACCTCCCCACCTTCATCTGCTATCCCCTGCCCCCTAACAACAGCAATTCATTGACTCCAAACATTATCCAATACCTGTAGACAGGGAAGCCACAACTACAGAAACATGGCAATCACTATCATCCTACATAATAATTTCCAAAAAGACTGTAAACATAAAGCAAATAATATCTAAAAGCAGGTCCATATATCATTTCACAAAATAATAAAAGGGTCTTTAAAAGAAATATGACCAAACTATTTAAAAGGAAAAAAAAAAGACCATTATGTACTTCGTGCTCAAGAGACAGAGGGCAAGGAGTCCTGAGGAGACACAATCATTTGCAAGACAATCAAATCAGCCAAAAATAATGTCTGGAAATAACCGAAGCTGTTGGAGACCTTTGCATCCAATATAAGTGACTGAATGTCGCCCTGCTCACATGTGGCCCAAGGCCAAGTGGACAATGGAGGATTTTCTTTCCACACAAATGTAACCATCAGGTGGTCCATTTACACTTCCAAAGAAGTGGTCCAAAAAACACTTCCTAAAAGAGAACTCATTATTTCATCCTAGAAAAACCATCACACCATACTATGTACTAAAGGAAAAATTTTTTTACCTCCGTAGCCTAACAAGCAGCAAACTTTATTTTCTTTTCTAACTTTGAAACCTTATCAAGCTCCCCTCTTCCCCCCTCTTGGAGAAACTCTTAAAAAAAACTAATTCGAACAGTTATTATTTTTGTAAATATGCAAGTGTTTTTAAAATCTAAACTTGTAAGAACATAGAAAAATGTTTTAAACCAACCAAAATCAGTATCTACTCATGATGTGCTGAAGATTTTTAAGAGCAGGAGCGTGCAACACATTCTTGAATAAGAAGGGGCTTAAACCAGCCTAACAGTTAACTGGCTTTTCCTTTCAGAAAAGGAGAATTGTAGTCTGTTACACCATGTGCCATCTACCTAGAAACACGACTGCATTCACCACCATCTTCATGCAAAACAGACCAGTGCCAAGACCCAGTTTCTAAGAAACCAGTCTTGCTGCTAAGCAGCAACTGACAATGTTAAATCAAATCAAATGTCTGAGTCATGGTTTTCAGTTCTACTCTCAACTCAGACAGCGATTATATGTCCAACTCTTGGCAATCCAATGTTCAGTGCCTTGGTTTCCCCAAAGCACTGGTAATATGGTATTTGATCAAGCCTCACTTGTAGCAATCTGAGAGTTAAAACACTGAAGGGATTCTGAAGCACAGTTAACAGTTCCTCAGTCCTCCGGAAAAGAAACACATTATACAAATTCAGTGTGATGAGTGTAAATCCATTCACTGAGCTTCCTACAACATCTCTAACTTCTTTATGCTCCAATCTCCTCATTCCAATTTCCTCATTGGGGTTGTCCACTAACAACTGCCTCAGAGATATGGTATGGTGATGTGCTTCTCAGCTCCTGCAGGGAAAAGGCCAAACACCCCCAGGCAGTGTCAGCACAGGGAGTGTACTCTGCAGTGCCCTGATAAAAGACAGTAAAATCCTCAACACTCAGGAAACTTTTTTCGTCTAGATGACCACAAGCAGCCAGTAGTAAATGGAACCTGATGTGAAACCTTATCTCACGACAGAAAACAATGCTGAATATTTCTACAAGTTTGAAAACTAAGTTGAACATGAACAATCTGGGAAATCAAAGGCAAACTACAAAAGTTTCTATGACCAAGATACTTACTGACTGAGTTATATTTAGTAACAACTTCAGTGGTCAGTTTTCATGTCTACATTTAAAGTATATGGCAGTGCTGGCAAGAGGGTTTTACATTCCTGCCGACAATTTTCTCTGCATTTACTTTCCAATTAAATCTCAAGGGTAAAAATAATTCAAACTGCATAAAATTTTTGTTTCTCTAATATTATAACCAGAAGTAAAGCCATTTTCCACAAAAGTCACTGAAAAATTAAAAAATATTTCAGATTATGAATAGACCTGAAATTATAGAACCAAATTATGTGTACCTTAAAAAGAGGTGCTCCAGGAACTATGTTGTTTTGGTTCAGTTTTGAGAGGTTATGTGGCTAGGAAACTCCTGGAAAATAAGAAACAACAATAATTTACTTGAGATCTTTTTCTGAAAATGAAGATAGATATTGCTAAAGTTTTGGGGACACTAAAATTTATAAGTAGGAGAGTTTCTGAAAGCATGATATCATGGTTTGAAGCAGCACACCACAGAGCCTACAAGACACAATTGCCTAGGAACTGGGTAAAGAGCAATTTGCATTGACATGAACAAGAGAGAGTAGAAATTTCTTTTTCGGTCTCACTTTCTGATAAAAGAGCTGTGAATTTCACGGAATTAATTTCAAAAAATGGACTGGACAACATACACTGTCCTATCACACAAGCCTGATTTTTACATGGGTGTCCTCCCCTCCCACTTTTAACTATTGGCTAAATATTTTATATTCATAAATGTCCTTACCACATACTTGGTGATGCAAATGTAATTATATAGGAATATTTACCAAACAGTAATTTGTACATAAATATTCTTAATAATTTGCAAATATGATAAAAAGCACATTACCTCTAATAAATCCGAATCATAATCATTCTTTAGAAATGGACTTCAGGTGGCATAAGAGTTTAATTCTCAAACTCAGGTCTGATTTATCTAAAGGGTCCCTCCTTTTTTTTAAATGATAGCACAACCTATCACAAACAAAATTTCTTACCTTGAGATGCTTTTTGCATTTTACAACAAAGTAATTTTGCTCATTTCAATCTCGTTCTGCTACTGTGACTTAACAGACAAAAAAAGTAGCTGTTCACTGTCTAAATGACTGCAGAAATAAAATTATGAGCTCTAAGTTACTCTACATTATTTTAACAACTCAAGTTCTTCTTTTTGTAAATAGTATACTATACTAACAACATAATCTAGAAGACTGTTATTCCATAATCTCACCCATTTAAAAGACTAGCCTGAATGGGAACTGAGAAAGGCACCTGAGCATCCCAAACAGATGTCTAAGACCACCTAATACAGAGCCCATGCCTTTTACCAACAGGGCTTCCCTCAATTCAAGCCCATTGAACAAATATGGTAGGTTTGATTATCTAGTTTTCTAGCCTAGACCGGAAGGTAAAAAATTAGAAGGGGAAGAAGGAGCTGCTGGAGTCAGACATAATGACAAAGTTAAGAAACTGCCAACACTTAACAGCAAAGAGAAAAGGGGGGTGCTGTGGAGAGAAATACAGCAGTCTGCAACCATCTGTAATTCAAACATCTTTACACAAGTGATAGCTGAGATTCATATACACATTCACAACATTCACACTTCCATGAGGAAATTCATTTTTTAAAATCCCCAACCATTTTCCAATGATAATCCAAAGCCATCATGATTATTACCAGTAAATCTATATAGCACCTACTCCAAACAAAGACAGGGAAAGACTGTGGGTTAGGCCTAATTCCCTTTCTTTTCCACTCAAGAAAGCATACTAGAACGCAAAAGAGCACATTAAACTCGTTACTCACTCAACAAATAATTATTGAACATGTACTATTTGCAGTCACTGTTCTAGGCACTGGGGTAAAGGTGTGCCCAAATGAAATGCAATCCCTGTCCTTCTGGAATTCATATTTGCATAGGAATAACTTGAGCCCAACAAATTGAACTAATTCACAGTAGCATTTTAATTTGTAGTAACAAATCATTTATAATACACATAACCTCATAACTAAAAATATATTAAGAAAACAAAAGCCCCTTTGGCTGCAAAATGTTGATTCAGGAGAAGAGGAAACCAGTAGGGTGAAGAAAACTCTTGATTGGGGATCTAAGTTCCCAACTCATGCTCAGCTGAATAACCCTGAGCAAACTACATCCGTAAACTTCAACCTTTTAATATGTTAAGTGGGATTTTATCACCAATTTCATATGATAAATAAAACAATAATTATGTGATTCTTGGGTAGATTAACTGGTTAAGTGAAATGTTTATAAACTCTGACATTCCATACCAAAGTTAACTGTTAAACACCACTTTCTTAAAGTACACCATACCAATACTGTAAAATGATACTAGTAAATCACAACCAAAATACAGTATTTAAGAAAGAAAAAACTAGCAAACTTAAAACCACATCCCCAAAAAATTAATTTTTACTTTATTCTTTTCCATGTTTGTTGTTTAAATAGATAAATTCTCAGTTAACAGGGAAATTAGTACCTGTTAGGTACAGGAAAGTATAGTCATATTCTAAATGTTCCAGACTGTAAAGGTTCACTATACTACAAGACAAAAGGACGTTTACTTACCTAACTATATTTGACAGTCATCTAGGTAAACGGTCACAGAACTTAAATGAACAAGTTGGTTAAATTGTGCAACAAAGAACCTAAGTGTCCAAGAAATAATCAGACTTAATACGTAAAAATTATCTTCTTTCTGACAGAGGGAAGGACTGCCTAGCACTTTGTACAAAATCACAATGGCATCAGCAGACAAAGGCCTTATTTTTTTCAGGGTGGAATCTGCAAGAGTAGAAAATTCATGCCTCAGTTAATTTTAATCTATAGCAAGCACAGACTTCAACAAAGCAAAAATGGGAGAATCAAACAAGATCCAGTTACATCATAAAGCTCATACCTAAGGGGAGCCAATATTGTACCAATTTAAGCACTATCTGCTCATGCTCACTCCACCCCTAGAAAAGACACATTTCCACCAACACCTTTTCAAGATTAATGTGACACACCCATGTCACTACAGACCAGGCAGTCCCTTCAGTTGGAAACTCACACACCATCTCACTAAAACCACAAATCCGAAAGCAGGCTTAATTTTATTGACCTATATGCTTTTAAGACTAGCCAGGAGATGAAGGACCAAAGGCAGTTCTTATTCAGGAGACCATCAATTCAAATAAAGTAAAAGAGATTGTTCAGGAGGCAGTTTGATACCAAACAGAAAGTTACACTAAATTGTCCCAGGAAATGGATGTTAGAAATGGCTGGGAAGCAAAGAGGGCAACTGCCACCTAACCCTATAAAGTTAATCTGAAATTAACTAACACCCGATAAAACAGAATATTATAATTCTAAAGAAATTAATTTTCTTAGCAATAGCCTTGTCTATGGTGAATAAATCATTTTTAACTTCATGAAGGATTACAGAAAAATCTGGGGACAGGGTCCTACAACACAAAGGTTAAAGAAACATCTTCCTTCCCATTACTTCTAAGTTACCCCCCAATGAACCATTGAATCAGCTTAGAATTTTAGCAGCAATTTGACTGCAGCAATCTAACACAGCAAACAAAAGTAAACTGTAAATCTTCAAACAATTTCAAGGGAATCACAAATGGGGTTCATTTTAAAAAACTGAGTATTACTGACCCAGACCTTTTCTGGTCTAAAGTACTAGTGAATAAAATTTACTAGCTGTGTTGGGTGGAAGAGTGCTGGCACTGGGGACACACAGAACCAACAACCCTAAACAAAAGCACCTGAGCACAGAGATGAAGTGTGGTGCAGCAGAAAGAGCTCAGGACCCTGGCTCTGGTTACTTAGCTTCCCAGATGGGCCTCAGTATCCCCAGCTATTCATGACTCCTCTGCAAAGATGTTTCTGAGTATCAGAAATAACAACATAAGGCATCTTACCTCAACCCCTGGGACAAAGGAAGAGCTCAATGAACAGCAGCTTTTATATTATTAGAAAAATTCAATCTGACCTTTCAGATTCCTTTCTTGTATCAAATGACTCTCACCCTGTAATCTTAACCAGTCATATGTTAAGAGCTCGATAAATAGTAGCAAATCTCATTTCCAGCAAATTCACTAATCCTGTCCTTAGCCACATAAACATCTATAAATATAAATTTATAGCTACACACCACTTGTAAAAAACCTTTCATACAGGAATACAGAATATGCTGACTAAAATCAACCCACCACTGGGCAGCAACCAGTTCTAAACCTACATCAGATATAGAGAAAATCTAATGAGCAATCATTTTCATTTAGGTAAAAGACTCCAGGGGACCTAAACAGATTTTCTTAGACTTTGTAATCTGGTAGACATTAACAAAAATCTTCTAGAACAATTATGACGTCTATATAATAATAAAATGGTCTGTTTTACTTCAATTACTATTATAAAATCACACAGTCATCACACTTCTCTCCCAAATTAGAGTCCAGATTAAACAGAAGCAGATGGGCTACAGATTTAATGTTTAATTTTTAATTGAAAGCAAATACTTTCTCAGATAGATTTTTCAACTTCTGCTTTCAGTAAGTATACTATGAGAGCCCCCTGAATATACTTTAACAAATAAATGAACACGTGTCCTAACTTCAGAAAACATAAGTCTGCAGAAAACTTGTTTTTACCTCCACTTATCTAGTGATATAAATAAATCACTTTTACAGCAACCTTATTCACTATTAAGGAATATAAATATTTAAAAAATTAAGCTATTTGCAATAATTTTCCCACTTTACCACTTTTTAAATAATAAATAATTTTCTTTGGTAAGGTTTTTTTTAGCTCGGGGGATTGCCAGCTTAATCCAAGCCATCCAATTTGGTGACATTTGTTAAGATCAACATAGCTACATATTTATAACCATATTACCTCCTTAGTAGGTGAAAACAAAGGATTTGGTCAACGTTATTCAGGCTTCCTAATAACTCATATATATAAGCAAGGACTCCTTGATGCAAAAATTCATTACGCAATATACTTTAATAAATGAAAAGTTTTGGAGTCAAAGCAAATTTGGAAACAAAAATCAACAAGGCTCTTGGCTCTTAAAGATCTAAGAATACCTGACAGACCTATCTCAATTTAAAATTAACTGTGGTAAAAAACATGCTGAAGTATGTAATGTACTGATGTTGTAATTTACTTTGAAATGTACCAAAAAATAAAATGGATTGCTAAATTAAAGGAAAGGACTGAGGAAGAAAATATTGATAAAATATAGTAAAGTGTTAATGGCAGACGTAGGTGGTAGATAAGAGGTGTACATTAAAATTCTTTAAACTTTGTTGTATGTTTGAAATTCTTCATTATGAAATGCTGGGGGGAAATAACCATAGCAACTAACATGTCTTCTCATAATTTAATCTCCAAAAATTATATATTTTTGGAATGGCATAAATGCTAGAGCCTTAATTCTGATGAGTTTTATTTAAGGAAAAACTCACATAGAAAACTACACCAGAACCACTTTAACCACAAAGGTCTCTGTCACCTCAAGTTATAATTTAAGACAATCTGTTATAGGTCCAGTGTCAAAATTCTCTGAACATTTCTGAAGGCTCCAAAATCCCATTCTGAGAAAGAAAGTAACCCCGAAAGCTCATTTGAAGGAGAGGAACCTACAATTCCCCCAAATCAAGTAATTCTATACATGTTAGGTAGGACGTCAAATAAGATGATCCAATTTGGAGGGTCATAAAAATAAAGGCCCTGGAACTGACGTGACATCTCAGAGATACCTTTTTCATGAAAGTTTCACTTTTACGCTGATGAATTTCACTCTCCATCCAGTAAAAAGGCATCAGAGAAAGTTGCACTACAAGCTGAGACCCACTCACTCTGTTGTCTCCTATATTAAATATTTTTGCTATCTTATTGGGCAGAGACTCTGAATGAAGTAGTACAGTGTAGCCTCATGTTTAATGATTACACCCAGAATAATGCTAATGGTTGGCGGGAAGTTACATGAGTCATGCTCATTTCTAAACTTAAAATAATCTGTATACAAAAGGGCTTTATGGCTTAATCTGAAAAAGAGAGCAATTTAATATGAACTAACCATATATATGGTAACAAGTCTAAATATTTAAAAGTTTTACTTTAAGCCTACTGGGAAGCACTAAGCATTTTTTTTAAATAAGTACATTCCATGTCCTTTCTTAGGTACAAACCGGGTTTCCCCCCACCCCCTAATTTTAAGAGATACATATATTCCATCCCATCTCCTTAGCTGTAATAACTAAAACATAACAGACATTTTCACTGTGCCTGATTAAATTCAAAAGTAAGCCTACACATTTTAAAAATAACAATTTTACAGGTCTAAAAGCTGGAAACTGTTTATGACCAGAAATCTGAAAATTAACAACAAATATTCCTGTCAACTGCCATTCCAGGAGAGAGCTCTTTTTAGAAGAGAAAGGAAAACATGACCATCTATGTTGTGAATTTATTCAAACTTACTAAATTTGTTTGTAAATACAGCAGATGGTGGGGGCGGGGGTGGCTGGTGGGGGATGTTCCTGTGGAAAATAATTCAACAGAGTTTTGAAATCAAATATCCTTTGCTTCTTTTTTTTCCCAAGATCTTCAGCCATGTACACGATCATTTTATTATTTCCTTTGCTTAATTCTTAACCTAAGGTGATAGCAGATTTACACAACTACTGTAAAGAAACTTTGAAAGTTTCACTATGAATTATTAACTGCAGTTTAACTTTAACACAAAGCTATTCTCCATCAAAAGTAACAGGTAAGTCTCCACCAAAACAGGATTAGGGATATTTGTATTTCTGATTGCTTTTCAATTACAGTCACTAATAGCTCAAGAACTGTTGCTTTTGTACACAAAGAAGCAAGGCAGTATTTTAGATATGACTTTGAGGGGGATAAGCACTAAATCAATAGCTACGCCGCTGGTCTTTTTTTCCCCCCTGCAGTTATCATATATAAACAGAGATGAGAAGCCAAACAAAATGAGAATTATGATTGCCCTAAAAGTACATTTTGTGACACATTAACAGTCTGGGGCCATCTGGTAAAACTATATGATGTTTAGGATTTGTTTCAAAATAACCCAGTTTGAGGGAGGGGGTATTACGTGAAACAAGACTGACCTTAACTATGAGTTAATTATTGTCAAAGCTGGATGACCAATACATGGGGGTTCTCTATACTGTCTGACTTTTGTATGTTTTAGGTTATCTACTGCAATGTTAAAACACCATTTCCCTGAAACACACTTTTGATATAGCAGAAGACATGCTTTGTACTTCTTGTGTACTTGTTTGCTTAGGTATTTTTAAAGAGTTATCCAAATAAAGATTTTTCAACTAGAAATGATGGTGAAACTGTCAGAAAATTCTAGGAAAATGTCAAAACAGGGAGCCATTTTGCATCATGTGTATTACTGAGCGATGGGTGTAAATCAAAATTTACTACTTAAAACAATCCTATGATACAAGGAGGTTTATTCAGTACAGCAAACACACACTCATTACTCTTGTAAATTTGAACCTCAATAAATACATTTCCTTAATGAAGGGTACACCTATACGAAGAAGCACAGAATTAAAAGAAACTCAATACCCTTAAATTAAGTTGTTGTTTTAAAAATCCCACCTGTCACCAGGACAACTGAAACTGCTCCTTCTACAATCCAACTGTATTTTTTATTTTTACTTCAACAAGCAGCAATGTAACTTACATTTGGTTAAGTATAATGATTCCTCAATGACCAAAAACCTGGTTTAACTCTCTTTCCACCACCATCTAAACAACTAAAGCGACAAGCAGAAGGGAGAGACCTTAAAAACGTCCCCACAGCCAGAAAACAGACGCAGAACAGACTGTGAAACACATCTTCGCCGGTACACAAGAAAACTTCCACACAAGCAATACGGAGGTGGGGCAAGTGCTTAAAAGGAAAGTCGGCCAACAGGGACGAAGGGAATAAAAGCAAAACCGCAGTGATAAAAAATTACAAGTTAGAGATGCGGCGCAAGAAAGCAGACTTATTTTCCAGCTTCGTACACCCCTCTCCAGAGCCTGACACACAGTTAAGTGCTTCAGAAAGTTTGCTGAACTCAAGGAAAGCTGCCAGCAACTTTTCCAGAAATAGAATGACAATAAGAAGCCAGACGATGACAGAAAAAAAAAATGGACAAGTTGCTCATACTGAGAGTTGGTGAAAATCTTCCAGTTTGCTTAGCGGAGGAGATGGATATAACAGCATCTATCTTTCACAGACTGCTACTTACAGAGTGTCCCAATTAAACCTACGCCCCTTTCAGACGTTAACAACCCAAAACAATGCCCCGGTGCTGGCAGAGGGCACGCTGAACATTTCTGCCTCTAAAGAAACCCAAATGGGTAGGTAGGTCAACTTGTGTCCACTACCCATTAAGTTATACCTTAATATCACGCTAATAAATTATGCAGACGGCTTACTGGGACACGCTGTGGGTCTGGCTTTCTGGTAAGCGCTTCAAACGTCCCATTTCACTGAACCTCAACCTGAAGTGGCAAGGGCTGTACTTAGCTCCCTTTTCCAATCAAGACACAGAGTTTAAGTAACTTGCCTAAGGGGGTACACTGGGATTTGTACCCGCACTGGACACTTGGGCCGTACTCCTAACCGCTATGTTACAAACCCGGCAGGCGGGATTTAGATGCTCCGGATTTCAGCTCCGAGAAACAGACCCCATACCCCAGGAATAACTTCGGCATGCCCGCCCGCGAAAAGGAATGAGGAAAAGCGGCCTGGCACCTGTTTCAGGCCCCAGCAAGAGCTGAAGAGTTGGGAGTGTCTGGGGTCCAGGCCGCACGCCGCCCCGAGGCGGGGGGCGCGGTAGGATCCGCCTCCTCCGGGAAGGCCCCGCGGGCGGGAGAGGCCCAGGGAAGGAGGCCGGGCGCGCGAGCCCGTCGAAGCCTAGGCCCCACCCGCCGCCCACCAACCCGCGGCCGCTGCTCCCTCGCGGGCCCCGCCAAGCCCCGCCGGCCGCCTCACCTGGCTGCTGCCCCGAGCTCGTCCCCCGGCCGGCGGTCTGGGCGGTGGCGGCGGAGGCGGCGAGGAGGGAACGGAGGAAGAAGGGAGAGGAGGAAGGGACGGCGGGAGGGATGAGGCGGAGTACCGCGAATAAGGCTGGCGCCGCCGGGCCGAGGGGTCAAAGGAAAGGAAGAGCCCAGCGAGAAGCTGCGACCGCCGGCGCAAACGCTGAAGAACCGCTTCGGCGCCCGCAGCACGGCAGGAAGTGACGGGGGAGGGGCCTGCGCCCGCCCCCGGCCCCCGCCCGCCTCCATGCTCGGCCCCACCCCCACCCGCGGCCGAGACCACAAGTCCCGGCAGACGCTGCAGCGGCGCCGGCACTCGCAAGGCACGCCGGGAGCCATGGCGGGCCGGGGCCTGGTTCCGGTTAGTCGCAGCGGCCAGCCCTAGACTTCTGGGCCTGCTGGGAGTTGCGGGCGGCTAGACGGCCCGGAAGCGGGGCGGGGCGGTGTTCTTTCCTCCGCCGCCTTCCTGCTTCTTGTTTTCTTCCTAATTCCTCCTTTGGTAAATATTTACGAAGCGCCTGCTATGAGCAAGGCACTGCTTCAAGAGCTGAGAATATAGTGGTGAGCAGACACAAAAACGCCTGCCCTCATAGAGCTTTAAAAAATCTGTAACTTTCATAATGACTTAAAAGGTAAAACGTGCAAGATTGCTATTTATTTCATCCAGCTCTAGATAAACTCATTGTTTTCTAGCAGCTTTGGGATATTGTGGAGGTGGGCGGAATCTTGGACCCCTAGAATCACACTCAGCAAAAAACAATGCACACGTTGCGGGAGGTGCGAGAGAGTGAATGAAGAAGGAACCACAGATGCCCAGGCTTCTCTCACCTGCTCATTCTGGATTGCTTCCCCACTATTTAAAAAGTTTACTTTCTCTTTATAAGTATCTAAATATTGCTCAATCTTTCTTGCCAAGGCAATTTGCATAAACTCATGATGAGAGACGCTGTGGCTGAAGAGGCCTCTCTGAACCACCAAGCTTTGGGTCTTTGCCCCAGCCACAGAGAACTACTTTGAACCAGGCCTTCTTACTTTACTTCTTGTAAAATGCAATAAGACTGAATTTCAGGACATCAAAAACAATTAAAGGGCTTTCACTGTTCTTTAGTGCTCATCCTAGACAGTAGTAGGCAACATTCAGATATTGTCCAGCCCTCTGCTAAAGGCGAGTTTTTTTTCTTCTTACTTCTAAGTAGGCTGGCTCCCATACTCACCTGGGTAAAGAAGCAGACATAGAGGGGTTTCCCTAAACTCCAAGCCGAGGTCCCTGCATAATCAATCATTTAAAAGGTGTAAAGGTAGCTGGGTGTTCTGGACCATTTTTACTATCACCCATGGGGACCCAAGTGATAGGCTTGTAACTTCCACCCTCAACTTTCTTCCCTCCTTCCAAGAGAGAACCTTTTTTTTTACTTAGTCCAGACTTTAGATTTTACTCTATGACTTGGACCACCACACAGCTGGACCTCAGTTTCCCCCTTAGACCTCTGTTTCCCCCTTAGTTAAATAGGAAAAACAATTTCCTATCTTACCCGGGGCTTATACGAATTAGTAGCGCTTAATACCCTATCTCATCTTCCCCACCTGAAAAGTGATAAGACGGTGTCCTTAGTGTTGTGAGGCCCCAAGTGTGCTGCTGGGAGCAGGGTAGGCTACTACCTGCTCTAGTTAGTGACTGATCACCCAGCATCCCAGGGGTCACGTGTTTTACAACACTACCTCCTCCACCCTTCCCCCAGCCCCAGGCAACCACTGATCTTTTTAGGATCTCCACTGTTTTTTGTTTTCCAGAATGTCATATAGTTGGAATCATACTGTCTGTAGCCTTTTCAGATTGGCTTCTTTCACTTTCATAAGACTATGCATTTAAGGTTTCTCCATGTCTTTTCATGGCTTGATAGCTCTTTTCCTATTTTTAAATAAATACATTAAATAACAAGAAGTATAATTTTTAGATAAACATCAACTTCTCACAGGGCTTTTATGAGTTTTGCATGTTCCCATTCCTTATTACAAATACATATAAATCTTCTGGGAAGGTACACACAGAATTCAATATAACTTACTTAATGGTCACAATTTACTAAATAAAAACAAATGATTCCTTTATTATTGAGCAGGAGTCTTCAGGCTGTTAGAAGAGAATTTGACTGACAGTCTTGACGTATAAATAGAGAAAAACAAATCTAAATAGTCCATTCCTAAACTCCAGCTCACAGCTAACTTATGCCTCAAATACAATTCCTTGGTTACACAAACTGAGACTTCAGAGTTGTTCTCAAAAAAAAAAAGGAGTATTCAACCTTCAGGCTGTTGTTTTTCTTTCTATTTCTTCTGTGTTTTTAGTTTTAATTAGCTGCTATCATTCTAACACTTATATAATAATCTGGGTTTGCATCATCTCTTTAAAAATGAGGCTGATTTGGCTGCACAAAGCCTGCTGAGTGGCAGCTGTGAACTCTAGATAGGCACATTCTTTTCATTTCATTATAGTCTTCCCCCTGTCTATGACTCTCCTCTTCCTGTTGACATTTGAGTTTATAATGTTGGGCCTACCATGTAACTGCATGGACTGAATGCTGGTCTATAGAGCTGAAGACTCGTCAGAAAGACAGACCAGGTCAAAGAATCTCCAAATGTGCAGCTAATAAGTATAGGAAGCAAAGGTGTTACGAGGGCTTTATGAAACACTAGTTCCAGGGTTTAGGGACAGCATCCTGAAGCACTGTAGCTTTAGCAAAGATCTGGAGGATATGTAGGTGGTAACTAGGCAAAAGGGGTATAGGAAGTATTCCAAGTAGGGGGGAAAACATGTACAAAATTACATGGCCCCATGTCTAACCCCATACACAAAAGTAAACTCAAAATGGATCAAAGACCTGACTGTAAGTCATGAAACCTAAAACTCTTAGAAAAAAACATAGGCAAAAATCTCTTGGACATAAACATGAGCGACTTCTTCATGAATGTATCTCCCTGGGCAAGGGAAACAAGAGCAAAAATGAAAACATGGGACTACATCAAACTAAAAAGCTACTGTATGGCAAAAGACACCATCAACAGAACAAAAAGACATCCTACAGTATGGGAGAATATATTCATAAATGACATATCTGATAAGAGGTTGACATCCAAATTATATAAAGAGCTCACACACCTCAACAAACAAAAAGCAAATAAGCCAATTAAAAAATGGGCAGAGGAGCTGAACAGACACTTCTCCAAAGAAGAAATTCAGATGGCCAATAGGCATATGAAAAGATGCTCCACATCACTAATCATCAGAGAAATGCAAATTAAAACCACAATGAGATATCACCTCACAGCAGTTAGGATGGCTAACATCCAAAACACAAACATCAACAAATGTTGGTGAGGATGTGGAGAAAGGGGAACCCTCCTACACTGCTGGTGGTAATGTAAACTAGTTCAACCATTGTGGAAAGCAGTATGGAGATTCTTCAAAAAGCTAAAAATAGAAATACCATTTGACCCAGGAATTCCACTCCTAGGAATATACCCTAAGAATGCAAGAGCCCAGTTTGAAAAAGACATATGCACCCCTATGTTTATCGCAGCACTATTTACAATAGCCAAGAAATGGAAACAACCTGTGTCCATCAGTAGATGAATGGATAAAGAAGATGTGGTACATATACACAATGGAATATTATTCAACCATAAGAAGAAAACAAATCCTACCATTTGCAACAACATGGATGGAGCTAAAGGGTATTATGCTCACTGAAATAAGTCAGGCGGAGAAAGACAAGTATCAAATGATTTCACTCATCTGTGGAGTATAAGAATAAAGAAAAAAACTGAAGGAACAAAACAGAATCCAAGAATGGACTAACAGTTACCAAAGGGAAAGAGATTGGGGAGGATGGGTGGGAAGGGAGGGATAAGGGGGAAAAAGGGTCATTACGATTAGCATGTACAGTGTAGGGGAGGGGACACGGGGAAGGCAGTATAGCACAGAGAAGACAAGTAGTGATTCTATAGCATCTTACTACGCTGATGGACAGTGACAGTAATGGGGTATGTGGTGGGGACTTGATAATGGGGGGAGTCTAGTAACCATAATGTTGTTCATGTAATTGTACATTAATGATAGCAAAAAAAAAAATCACATGGCCCAGGTCCTACTATTGCTATAAAACAAAGACTCCCAAATTTAGTAGCCCATGAGAACAGCAATCATGTTATCATCTCTCATAGTTCTGTGGGGCAGAAATTCGCAAATGTGGCTAGGCTCTTCTAACCTGGAGTCTCTCCTGTGAATCTGGACCTCTGAGGGATGGAGCACTGGGTGCTTGGCTGGGCCTTTCTTCATGAAGGCCTTAGAGACTATATGGTCTCTGCATGGGCTACTTGGAACCTCCTCACAGCATGGCAGCCTCAGGACTGTCAAAGTGTTTACACAGCTGAAGGCTTCCAGAGTGGGTATCCCAGAGAGTAAGACAGAGCTGCACTGCATGTGACCTAGCCTTGGACATCACACAGAGCCACATCCACTGTAGGTTATTAGCCACAGGTGAGACACGAGCCTGTACAGATCCAAGGGTGGGGGAATTTCTATCTCCTGATGGGGGAGTGGAAATGGCAGATCTGGAGCTCAAAGGAAAGGCAGGACAAGAGGCACAATGTGTGAGTGAGCAGCATCTGAGAGGTAACTGAAACCATAGGTGTGGATGTTAACAGATGTTAACACCTGATAAATTATCTCTGCTCACCCTCATAGCCCCTTAGCAGAACTTTACACTCTTACTCAATTATTTGCTGAGCTTGCTCTGTTTGGCTGGGACTATGTGATCAACTTCCATGAGGGCAGAGACTACTACCTTCTTGGTCACCATGGTGTCACTTGCACCTAAGAGTGCCTGGTACACACAAATTTCCATCAACTGTTGAAGAATCACAGCCTCTCTTATCTCTGTTGGAGTCCCTAAAAAACAGGGAACACCCACAGGATTGATTGGGGTATGTCAAGGTCACCTATAGTATATGTTGCAAGGTTGAGAATGACTTGCTAGTCTAGATGAGTGATTCTCAAGATTATTTGACATAGACTGTTCCCCCAAGAACAGTTTTCAATAGATCTCTATTTCAGAATCTTAAGGGAACAACAGTTATAAGATACAATGGGATCCTGAATATAAGCATGAGCAACCTCTTCCTGAACGCATCTCCTCGAGCAAGGGAAACAAAAGCAAAAATGAAAACATGGGATTACATCAAACTAAAAAGCTTCTATATGGCAAAGGACACCATCAACGGAACAAAAAGGCATCCTACAGTATGGGACAATGTATTTGTAAACGACATATCCGACAAGGGGTTAACATCCAAAATATATAAAGAACTCACACACCTCAACACCCAAAAAGCAAATAACCCGATTAAAAAATGGGCAGAGGATATGAAGAGACAATTCTCCAAAGAAGAAATTCAGATGGCCAACAGACACATGAAAAGATGCTCCCTATCACTAATCATCAGAGAAATGCAAATTAAAAACACAATGAGATATCACCTCACACCAGTAAGGATGGCCAGCATCCAAAAGACTGAGAACAACAAATGCTGGCGAGGATGCGGAGAAAGGGGAACCCTCCTACACTGCTGGTGGGAATGTAAGCTAGTTCAAACATTGTGGAAAGCAATATGGAGGTTCCTCAAAAAAGTAAAAATAGAAATACCATTTGACCCAGGAATCCCATTCCTTGGAATTTACCCAAAGAATACAACTTCTCAGATTCAAAAAGATATATGCACCCCTATGTTTATTGCAGCACTTTTTACAATAGCCAAGAAATGGAAGCAACCTAAGTGTCCATCAGTAGATGAATGGATAAAGAAGACGTGGTACATATACACAATGGAATACTATTCAGCCATAAGAAGGAAACAAATCCTGCCATTTGCAACAACATGGATGGAGCTGGAGGATATTATGCTCAGTGAAATAAGCCAAGCGGAGAAAGACAAGTGCCAAATGATTTCCCTCATTTGTGGAGTATAACAATGCAGCAAAATTGAAGAAACAAAATAGCAGCAGACTCACAGACTCCAGGAAGGGACTAGTGGTCACCTAAGGGGAGGGGTGTGGGAGGGTGGGTGGGGAGGGAGGGAGAAGGGGATTGAGGGGTATTATGTTTAGTATACATGGTGTGGGGGATCACGGGGACAACAGTGTACCACAGAGAAGGCAAACAATGAATCTGTGGCATCTTACTATACTGATGGACAATGACTGAATTGGGGTATGAGTGGGGACTTGATAATATGGGTAAAAGTAGTAACCACATTGTTTTTCCATGTGAAAGCTTCATAAGAGTGTATATCAATAATACCTTAATAAAAAAAATTTTAAGATACAATGGGAGACCCCATTTACAAAGCAATACAAAAAGAAAGAAAAAAATTTGAAGAATAAACATTAATGATTCCCAATCTATGTGAAGAAAGATTTTTAATTCTACAGAAGGATGCAGAAAAAGACTTGAACAAACAGTAACAAAAGCTATGTTCCTGCCTAACAAGATTCTGCATCATTAGCAAGACTGAGACATTTAATGAGATCCCAATAAAAACATAAACAGGATTTCATTTTGGAACTAGATGCGCCATGTCTAAATTTTTACAGAAAGGTGCACAAGTAAACATTTCTGAAAATGCCTGACCAAGTAGTAAACATATTATAACGCCTTACTAATTAAAACTGTTAGGTACTGGTACCTGATTAGTTTCACAAGTCAGTGAAAGAGAAGAGAAATTCCCAAGTAGACTCAAACACGTGTAGGCATTTAGTATTTGATAAAGGTGGTATTTCAAACTGGTGAAGATAAGTTAGATTTCATTCAATAAACAGTTTGAGACAGCTACAAAGCCTCTGTGAGGAAGGAAAGAAGGATGGGAGGGAGGGAGTAAGGAAGAAAGTTAGTTAAATCCATACACCATATCTTACACCTAGATGGATCCTTTTATAACCCTGAAGGGAGAACGCTCTTAACTGCAACACAAAATTCAGGAGCCTTACAGAAAAAGATTGATATATTTGACTTTATGAAAATAAAAAATATAATCATAGGAAGTAAAAAGACAAATGACAAACTGGAAAAAAACTGCATCTCAAACACAGAAAAGGCAAATTTCATAACATATAAAGAGGTCCTATGAATAACAAAAAAATTAATAACCCAATAGGAAAATGGATGAAAGATAGCAATAGTTCATGAGAAAGTAAAAACAAATGGTTCTTAGAAATAACAACATGAATTCAAAAATATTAATGGAAGCACAGTTTGTAATAGCAAAAATATCAATGTCCATTGACCTAAGACCAGTTAAGTAAATTATGACAAATTCATATAATGGAATAATAATAAATAGTTTTTTAAAAGGAGAGTGAGGAAGGACACTGTAAAAAGAATGAAAAAACAAGCCACAGACTTGGAGAAAGTATTTGCAAATCACATATGTTATTGATAAGGGATTTTGGTACTCAGAATACATAAAGAACACTTAAAACTCAACAGTAAGAAAACAACCCAAGAAAAAAATGGGCAGAAGAGCTGAGTGAAACACTTCACCAAAGAAAATATATGGATATAAGGGTGTCAAATAAACCTACAAAAAGATGTCATTAGGGAAATGCAAATAAAACACACAATGAGATATCACTGTACACCTATTAGAACAGCTGAAATTAAGAAAAAAGATGACAATACCAAACAGAGGAATGCAGAGCAACAGGAACACTCATTCAGTGTTGGTGGGAATGCAAAACAGTGCAGCCACTTGGGAAGACAGTTTGTTTCCCATAAAGTTAAATATATGCTTGTCATACAACCCAGCAAATTCTAATCACAGGTATTTAGGCAAATGAATTGAAAACTTATGTGCATATTAAAATCTTACACTAATGTCTATAATAGCCTTATTCATAACAGCCAAGCCTGGGAACAACCAAGGTGCCTTCAGTGAGATCCAGAAATCTATGCATTGTTTGCTTCCATTTACATGACATTCTGTAAATGGCAAAATTACAGGGACAGAACACAGATCAGTGGTTGTCAGGGCCTGGGAGAGGGGGAGATAGTTGATTAAAAGGCTACACAGAATTTTGAGGTATTTTGGTGACTGACCTGTTCTGTAGGCTACTGACATGGTAGATACATGACTCTGCATTTTTCAAAACCCTTACAGAGTAAACTTTACTGTATGCAATGTTTAAAAATCAACAAAGATGTCCGAGAGTCCCAATTTGACAGTGAAGAGCATGGAATGAACCTCACTGATTGGAGGAGTTGTGGGGGGAGGAGCTGACCAAATTAACTTTGGAAAACTGTGTTTTGACTGGAAACTATAAAGCTAAAGGCAAAAAGAACTGAACATAAACACTGCACTCTAGTTGGTAAATTTGTTTCTCACAGGAATGAGACATTTAAAAGTACTGTGAACTGAATGAAAACAAAACTACAACATACCAAAAATTTGGGGATGCAGTTAAATCAATACTTAGAGGTAAATCTGTAGCATGAAATGCTTATATTAGAAAAGCAGTATTCTAAAGCTTTACCTTAAGAACTAGAAAAAGAAGACCAAATTAAACCCAAAGAAAGCAGAAGGAAAGAAATAAAGATAAGAACAGATATCAATAAAATTGGAAGCAGTAAAACGTTGGAGATAATCCATGAAATGACAAGCTACTTCTTTGGGGCAAAAAGATCAACAAAACAGATAAACCTCAAGCCAGATTGATTAAGAAAAAAAAAACAGAGAATTTGTGGCAGGTACAGAACACATGTGCTTGTTAATGAATAGATCACCTCTGGATTCTAGAGGTCTGGAATACGACAAAAAAATCTGATAACAGTTTTTGCCTCTGTACAGGACTGAGTAGCTGGGGGTGAGGTGGGTAGACTTTTCATTGAGCTATCTTTTAGTATTCTTTGGATTGTGCATATATACCACCTATTCACAAATAAATAAATGCTTTATAGTTTAAAGAAAACGACTTCATATGAGGCCTGGTAGTTTTTAAAAGCATATTCATTCAATATTTGGTGTTTATTATTTCTATGTATTTTTATACTTACACTGCAAATGAAGGCTTCCTAAAACAATACTGTTTTGTGTATTTTTTTTAAGTTTGCATAAATGGTATGCTTTTTGGATTCTTCTATGACTTTTTTTCTCCTCAACATTACATTTTTGGGTGGTTCATCTATATTTATATACATAGCTCTACTGTGTTCATTTTCATTAAAACATACACACCATCAAATGGGCATGCCATCTTGTATTTACCCAGTCTCTCACTGATGTACACAAAGGTTAGTTCCATATCTTACTATTGTAAACAATGCAACTATCAACATTCTTGCATATCTCCTAATGCAATTGGTAGATTTTACATTTCCTGTATTTGTATTTGGCTGTTCCCCAAAACATCCGGTGGTGTACCCTTTTCTTCTTACCTGTTGATTTTTATTTTTGATCTATAGATATGATAACTTTATTCTGATGCTCATAGACCTTGGGAAAGAGAGTCACTCACTGATTCATCTATTCAACAGATACCTAGATATTTACTGAGCATTAACTACGTGCCAGGCAGAGAATACTGAAATGAACCTGCCCTCCTGGAGGTTACATGAAGAGCATATCTCTGTTTTTCTCTCCTGATCTTTTTCTCTCACCCACTATCCTAAAGAAATCTTGACAAAATTTTGTATGGGGATGCCATGGGCTCGAGAGTGAGATGAGTGAATAGTGATCATGAGTTAGTTCTAGATCGACAAGGTAGCCCTTGTTGGCTTCACTGGTTCTCTCCCAAATTTAATACCAAGTAACTCAATAGGAAAACAAACCCCTCATGATATGTTTAAATTGATCTTGTGGGAGAATTCATTGGTTATCTCACAGTTATTTGGAAATAGGAGGGTGTATTTTCATATTATACGAGGCTGAAGGCTAAAGGGAGTCATTTTCCCAAAACACTGGAAAGATTCTTGGTCATGCAAAATAGCTTTTGGCTTTATGCAAATTATTCCTCATTTAGAGCAGAAGTGCTCTTGTTATGTTCAAATATTACCTAGTCTCTAGACAATTCTACATTTTATTACAGTTTCCTAAATTAAATTTCTTTAAAATAATGTTTGTCCATAGTTTAGAGTCAATCAGTTTTAAGAAGCTTATGAGAAACAACACCTCCACTGACTCACTTTCACCATTTTCAGCTTTTTTTTCTGGAATCTTCCTTCATATTTCTAAATGACATGCCCACATGGATATTTCTTGATTCTTCCATTTAGATATCTTCTGTTGGTTCCCTACTATGGAATTAGAGAATTTAGTCCTCTTAGTTTTATTCCCACCCACTCCAACACACACATTTCCCTGTCTCCCGTCCTCCCATCTTTATATCATAATTCTTGATTGCAGTCAATATTTAATATTTGCATTATTAATACTATATAAGTAGTATTCACCATAAAGCCATGTAGACTATTATGGTTACATTTTATTTCTTACATAACTCCCCCCCCTCCAAAGTTATTAATTGCATTGGGTTTAAATTTTCTTGTGTAACAGGATGTTGATAGGGAACTATTTCAGTCTCAGTTTCAGCTTACACGTCCCCATTCCAAAGTAATTTCACCTGGGCAGGACTCATAAAAGAGATGATTAAAAACTGGTTATAGCAGCTTTATTCATAACTGCCAAAACCTGGAAGCAACCAAGATGTCCTTCAATAGTGAATGGATAAGCTGTGGTACATCCAGACAATGGAATGTCATTCAATGCTAAAAAGAAATGAGCTATCAAGCCATTTCTGGAGGAAACTGAAATGCATTCTACTAAGTGAAAAAAGCCAATCTGAAAAGGCTATGTGTTATGTGACGGCAACTATATGACACTCTAGAAAAGGGGTAACTATGGAGAGAGTAAAAGATCAGTGGCTGGGGAGGTTGGAAGGGATGAACAGGTAGAGTCCAGAGGATATTCAGGGCAGTGAAACGACTCTATACAGTACAGTGGTGGATACAAGTCATTATGCGTCTGCCCAAACCCATGGACTATACATCAGGAGTGAGCCAAATGTAAACTAGGGACTTTGGGTGGTAAGGATGTGTCAGTGTAAGTTCATGATTGTCACAGATGTACCTCTCTGCTGGGGGATGTTGATAGTGGAGGAGGCTCACATGGGTGGGAGCAGGAGTTATATAGGACATCTCTGCACCTTCTGCTCAGTTTTGTTGTGAAACTAAAACTGCCCTAAAAAATAAAGTCTATTAAATTAAAAAAACAAAAACTGATTTTGTTATCTTTGGCCCCTTACCTATTCAAGAGCATAAAAGGACTGAAGTTGAAATTTCCAGAGAGTAAAGAAAATGTTTGGAGAGAGCTGTTAATGAGCTAGCTATGAGTAGACCTCCTCCCATTGTGGGAAGTGGGAGAGAAGGATGCTTTTTCTTTACCTGAAACCTAAAAAAAAGGTGCTTCGGTCAGACCTTTAAGACGTTGATGTGTCTTCTGAAGCTCAGGTGACATATAAGTGGCATCTGACATATCTGAGAAGTATACATGAAAGGGTCTGTGGCTGGCTAGCTGCTCTGATGGTGGGGGGCAGGAGGGGAGGTGGTGTTCAAGGGTGCATACCTGTGTCCTGAGGACCAGACTGAACCATGCTGGGGAAACACCAGCTTGGATCTTGTTTAAGAGCTTTGCCCTAAGGTGTGAGGTAACCTCAGTCAAAAGAGGCTGAATGCCTGGGGGCTGAGGGAGGGATTGTAACTGGTCACTGGATCAAATTGGGACTTCAGGTGAGAAGCTGTAAGACACATCAAATCAAAAAACTGGGGCAGGATTAAAGATGGTGCGTGAGAGGTGAGACACAGGCTTCCTCCTAAAACCACATATAATACGAAAATATAATTAATACGACTAATCCTGAAAGAGCAACAGGAAAGAGGACTGTGCCAGACTGCATACACCTGGAGAAAAGAGAAGACCTCACAGAACAGGATAACGTACCAAAGCTGTGGCCATGCGGGACCCAAGCCCTTTCCCCACTCCAGCTCACAGGAGGGAGGAAGAGAAATGGACCAGGGAGGGAGTGGAGGCCTGGCACTGCTGAATACCTAACTCCGGGGATCTGCTCTGGGAGCACAAATCTACAATTCATGGTGCTTGCATGATACTCTCGTGATTATGAGGTTGGAAAGCTAAGACAGGCAGAATTCCTAAAGAGACTGAGATTCCAGCCACTGGTGGAAAGCAGGGATCCATATCCAGCTGCTCAGGGACAAAAGAAAGGTGGGCAGTCTGAGAGACTTCCTAACAAGAAAGCCCTTAGCAAGAGGGCTGCTAAAGGGGCAAGGATTGCACAGAGCTTACTGCTCAGGAGAGACGACAGGTAGACAAAACTGTCCGGGTGCACTCTGCCCAGCAGGTTGGGAGTTTTGCCATACAGACTCTCATATTTAAGGAGGAAAAAGAAATCTTCCTCCTTAGACGATCTTCAGGTGTTCCACCTCTCTGGCTGGCTACACACCTCCAAGGACCCCCTCTATGATACACAGCCTACTGCGCCTTTCTTCTGGCCAGCCCCACCTGGCTCGCAAACCAGTAAACCCTACCCTGGCGTTAGCCCAGCCAGAGGGAAGATCTGTCTACAGCAATTACAAACACAAAGCATAGAGGCTTATACCAGTGCGCTCAGCCCACTGGTTCAGGCAGTGGAGACAGGCATAGCAGCCGGGAAGCAGGAAACAGCTCTTTCCTACCCCGAGGCACCAATACCACCCGCCTGCGACCCTCAACATTCCTTCAGGGGCTGAGCAGCTCCAGGGAGTAGAGCTTCTGGGCACTAGAAGGCACCATATACAAATATGAAACACCAAAGGAATCTGGTTCAGAGTAAAATTATTAATACAACTCCTGAGAAAGATTTAAATGACATCAACCTCATGACTCTTCCTGAAAGGGAGTTCAAAATAAAAATCATTAACATGCTCATGGAGGTACGGAAAGATATTCAAGAACTCAGGAATGAATTCCAGTCGGAGATCCAATCATTGAAGAGCACAATGGATGGTATTAAAAGCAAATTGGATACAGTGGAGGAGGGGATAAATAAAATAGAAACTAGAGAAGAGGAACACGAAGCTGAAGCACAGAGAGAAAAAAGGATCTTTAAGAATGAAAGAATATTGAGAGAACTGTGTGACCAATCCAGATGGAACAATATTCACATTATAGGAGTACCAGAAGAAGAAGAGAGAGAAAAAGGGATAGAAAATGTCTTTGAGGAGGTATTGCTGAAAAGGTCCCCAATCTGGGAAAGGAGATAGTTTCTCAGGCCATGGAGATGCACAGATCTCCCAACACAAGGGACCCAAGGAAGACAACAAGACATATCATAATTACAATGGCAAAGATCAAGGATAAGGACAGACTATTAAAAGCAGCCAGAGAGAGAAATAAGATCAAATACGAAGGAAAACCCATGAGGCTATCATCAGACTTCTCAACAGAAATCTTATGGGCCAGAAGGGAGTGGCATAATGTATCTAATGCAATGAAGCACAAGGGCCTTGAACCAAGAATTCTTTATCCGGAAAGATTATCATTTAAATTTGAAGGAGGGATTAAACAATCTCCAGAGAAGCAAAAGCTGAGAGAATTTACCTCCCACAAACCATCTTTACAGTGTATTTTGGAGGGACTGCTGTAGATGGAAGTGTTCCTAAAGTTTAATAGCTGTCACCAGAGGTAATGAAACCACAGTAAAGAAAGGAGAACAGCTAATTACTAAGCAAATACAAAAATTAAAATAACTATCTCCAAAGTCAATCAAGGGATAGACAAAGAGTACAGAATATGATACCTAATATATAAAGAATGGAGGAGGAAGAAAAAAAAGAACCTTTAGATTGTGTTTGAAATAGCATATTAAGTGAGTTAAGTTAGCCTCTTAGATAGTAAGGAAGTTAACCTTGAACATTTGGTAACAACGAATCTAAAGCCTGCAATGCCAATAAGTACATACCTATCGATAATCACCCTAAATGTAAATGGACTGAATGCACCAATCAAAAGACATAGAGTCACTAAATGGATAAAAAAACAAGACTCATCTATATGCTGCCTACAAGAGACTCACTTTAAACCCAAAGACATACACAGACTAAAAGTGCAGGGATGGAAAAAGATATTTCATGCAACTAATAGGGAGAAAAAAGCAGGAGTTGCAGTACTTGTACCAGACAAAACAGACTTCAAAACAAAGAAAGTCACAAGAGACAAAGAAGGACATTACATAATGACAAAAGGGTCAATCCAACAAGAAGAAATTACCATTATAAATATCTAGCACCCAACACAGGAGCACATATATCTGTGAAACAAATACTAACAGAATTAAAAGGAGAAATAGAATGCAATGCATTCATTCTAGGAGACTTCAACACACCACTCACTCTGAAGGCCAGATCAACCAGACAGAAAGTAAGAAAGGAGACAGAGGCACTGAACAACACAATAGAACAGACGGACCTAACGGACATCTACAGAACTCTACACCCAAAAGCAGCAGAATACACATTCTTCTCAAGTGCACATGGAACATTTTCAAGAACAGATCATATACTAGGCCACCAACAGAACCTCAGTAAATTAAAAAAGATTGAAATTGTACCAACCAGTTTCTCAGACCACAAAGGTATGTAACTAGAAATAAATTACGCAAAGAAAATGAAAAATCCCACTAACACATGGAGGCTTCACAACATGCTCCTAAATAACCAATGGATCAATGACCAAATAAAAACAGAGATCAAGCAATATAAGGAGACAAATGACAACAATAATTCAACACCGCAAAATCTGTGGGATGCAGCAAAAGGCTGTGTTAAGAGGAAAGTATATTACAATACAGGCCTACCTCAGGAAAGAACAATCCCATATGAGCAGTCTAAACTCACAATTAATGAAACTGGAAAAAGAAGAAATGAGGCCCAAAGTCAGTAGAAGGAGGGATATAATAAAGATGAGAGCAGAAACAAATAAAATTGAGAAGAATAAAACAATAGAAAAAATCAACGAAAGCAGGAGCTGGTTCTTCGAGAAAATAAACAAAATAGATAAACCCCTAGCCAGATTTATCAAGAAAAAAAGAGAGTCTACTCACATAAACAGAATCAGAAATGAGAAAGGAAAAATCACTATGGACACCACAGAAATACAAAGAATTATGATAGAATACTATGAAAAATTATATACTAACAAACTGGATAACCTAGAAGAAATGGACAATTTCTAGAAAAATACAAACTTCCAAGTCTGACCGAGGAAGAAACAGAAAATCGTTATAGACTAATTACCAGCAAAGAAATTGAATTGGTAATCAAAAACCTACCTAAGAACAAAACTCCTGGACCAGATGGTTTCACTGCTGAATTTTATCAAACATTTAGTGAAGACCTAATACCCATCCTCCTTAAAGTTTTCCAAAAAGTAGAAGAGGAGGGAATACTCCCAAACTCATTCTACGGTCCAGCATCTCTCTAACACCAAAACCAGGCAAAGACACCACAAAAAAAGAAAATTACAGACCAATATCCCTGATGAACATAGATGCAAAAATACTCAACAAAATATTAGCAAACCTAATTCAAAATTACATCAAAAAGATCATCCATCATGATCAAGCAGGATTTTTTGCAGAGATGCAAGGATAGTACAACATTTGAAAATCCATCATCATCATCCACCACATCAACAAAAAGAAGGACAAAAACCACATGATCATCTCCATAGATGCTGAAAAACCATTTGACAAAATTCAACATCCATTCATGATAAAAACTCTCAACAAATGGGTATGGAGGGAAAGTACCTCAACATAATAAAGGCCATATATGACAAACCCACAGCCAACATTATACTTAACAGGGAGAAGCTGAAAGCTTTTCCTTTAAGGTCGGGAACAAGATAAGGATGCCCACTCTCCCCACTTCTATTCAACATAGTACTGGAGGTCCTAGCCATGGCAATCAGACAACACAAAGAAATAAAAGACGCCCAGATAGGCAAGGAAGAAGTTAAATTGTCCCTGTTTGCAGATGACCTGATATTGTACATAAAAAACCCTAAAGAATCCACTCAAAACTACTAGATCTAATATCTGAATTCATCAAAGTTATGGGATACAAAATTAATATGCAGAAATCTATGGCATTCCTATATACTAACAGAAAGAGAAATCAGGAAAACAATTCCATTCACAGTTGCATCAAAAAGAATAAAATACCTACGAATAAACCTAACCAAGGAATTGAAAGACCTATACTCTGAAAACTACAAGACACTCATGAGAGAAATTAAAAGAAGATACCAATAAATGGAAACACATCCCATGCTCATGGATAGGAAGAATTAATATTGTCAAAATGGCCATCCTACCTAAAGCAATCTACAGATTCAATGCAATTCCTATCAAAAAACCAACAGCATTCTTCAACAAACTACAGTAAATCGTTCTAAAATTCATATGGAACCACAAAAGACCCCAAATAGCCAAAGCAAACCTGAGAAGGAAGAATAAAGCTGGGGGGGATTATGCTCCCCAACTTCAAGCTCTACTACAAAGCCACAGTAATCAAGATGATTTGGTACTGGCACAAGAACAGACCCATAGACCAATGGAACAGACTAGAAAGCCCTGATATAAACCCAACCATATATGGTCAATTAATATATGATAAAAGAGCTATGGACATACAATGGGGAAATGACAGCCACTTCAACAGCTGGTGTTAGCAAAACTGGACAGCTACATGCAAGAGAATGAAACTGGATTATTGTTTAACCCCATACACAAAAGTAAACTCGAAATGGATCAAGGACCTGAATGTAAGTCATGAAACCATAAAACTCTTAGAAGACAACATAGGCAAAATTCTCCTGAATATAAGCATGAGCAACTTATTCCTGAACGCATGTCCTCAAACAAGGGAAACAAAAGCAAAAATGAACTCATGGGACTACATCAAACTAAAAAGTTTCTGTACAGCAAAGGACACCATCATCAGAACAAAAAGGCATCCTACAGTATGAGAGAATATATTTGTAAATGACATATTTGACAAGGAGTTAACATCCAAAACATAGAAAGAACTTACACACCTCTACACCCAAAAAGCAAATAACCTGATTAAAAAATGGGCAGAGGATATGAAGAGACAGTTCTCCAAAGAAGAAATTCAGATGGCCAACAGACACATGAAAAGATGCTCCACATCACTAATCATCAGGGAAATGCAAATTAAAAACACAATGAGATATCACCTCACACCAGTAAGGATGGCCAGCATCCAAAAGACTGAGAACAACAAATGCTGGTGAGGATGCGGAGAGAGGGGATCCCTCCTACACTGCTGGTGGGAATGTAAGCTAGTTCAAACATTGTGGAAAGCAGTATGGAGGTTCCTCAAAAAACTCAAAATAGAAATACCATTTGACCCAGGAATTCCACTCCTAGGAATTTACCCTAGGAATGCAGCAGCCCATTTTGAAAAAGACAGATGCACCCCTATGTTTATTGCCGCACTTTTTACAATAGCCAAGATATGGAAGCAACCTAAGTGTCCATCAGTAGATAAATGGATAAAGATGTGGTACATATACACAATGGAATATTATTCAGCCATAAGAAAGAAACAAATCCTACCATTTGCAACAACATGGATGGAGCTGGAGGGTATTATGCTCAGTGAAATAAGCCAGGCAGAGAAAGACAAGTGCCAAATGATTTCCCTCATTTGTGGAGTATAACGACGAAGCAAAACTGAAGGAACAAAACAGCAGCAGACTCACAGACTCCAGGAAGGAACTAGTGGTTAGCAAAGGGGAGGGGTGTGGGAGGGCGGGTGCGGAGGGAGGGGGAAGGGGATTGAGGGGTAATTTGTTCAGTACACATGGTGTGGGGGGTCACGGGGAAAACCGTGTAGCACAGAGAAGGCAAATAGTGAATAGGTGGCATCTTCCTACACTGATGGACAGTGATTGCACTGGGGTATGGGGGGGGACTTGATAATATGGGTAATGTAGAGACCACATTGTTTTTCCATGTGAAACCTTCATAAGAGTGTATATCAATAATACCTTAATAAAAAAAATAATATAAAAAAAAGACACATCTAATCAAGAGGACTTCAGGTTGAGTTAGGCCCTTCCCATGGAGCACAGTGTGGAGGTGGCAACAGGGAAGTGTCTCTCTGAAGAATCACAAAAGCGGCGGAAAGCGCCCTGGGAGAGGAAGAGTACACCATGAAAACCTGCTGGATCCGAGAGATCCACACTGCCCCTCCTGCCTCCTCTGCTCCCTTTCATCCTGGAAGAACCACAGGTAGCCAGCCCCCCATGTGAAGGAGAGTGCTGGGACGTCTGGATGGGGAAACAGAGAAGCCCACCAGGCCACCCTTTCTTAACTCAGGCAGGCCAGTCCACAGCAGGCCTACGTGGCAGGGGGGGAGATTATTTTACCTTAAAAATTTTGGAAATTTTCATTCTTATTAGAATAAAGCAAATGAGATTGCTAATATTCAACCATTTATGACTCACAAAAATGGCAGTTCCACATGGTTACACTTAATGTATGAGAGTGGATTTTTAGATTACTGAACTGAGATTGTTTAGGGGTTTTAAGTGACCAAGAGAATTTTATTACCTGAGAGTGACTAACAAAGCCATGAGATTTCCCCCAGACTTCATTCAAGGGTGTGGGGGAAGAGCTAGCTCCACAGAGTCAACTTGAACATGCAAAGAATAAACTTTGCATCCAAGAATAAACTTGTTTTCTGCCTTCACCCCATAGGTCCCATCTGTTCAACAAATTGGCTACACTTAATTTTCTACGTACTTATCACCAGTTGACCCACAAAATCTGACAATAGAAATCTCTTCTCAATAGATTCAAACACACCAGGTAATCTCTAAATTTTTTTTTTTACTCTTTTCCTTGCTTGCTTGCTTCCTTCAGATGTTGACCTGATATTTTCCATCATATATGAGAGGGATGGATAATGCTTAGACACAAGGCAGACAGATATTGGATGAGGCTATCTCACAGCTACAGCTGCTGCCTGCCTAGATCAAAGAGCATGCACATATTACTTAGAGTAAATGTCCTCTATATTTAAAAGAATAGTATTACCCAGGGCAAATGAAGTATACCAGTGAAGCAAAAGCTTTTGGAGGGTGTGGACATGAGTTGAGCTTTGAAAAGGAACCAGCTGGCTTGACAAGTTTTTGTTTACAAGCCCTAGGAGAATGCAAAATTAACTGCTAATGGAGTGGGAGAAGAAACATCCCTTGGTTATTATCATCAGCACTTAGGAAAAAAAAAGAGAATCATGGCTCAGTTAATGTTGTAATAAGGGATTGTCATGGTAAGGAGCTCACGTTTCAGTTTCAGTTGGACTTGGGTTCAAATCCTGCATTGGCCACTCATTCACTTCTTTGGACAAGTCAGTTAATGACAATAAATACCATTTATGGAGCACTAACTATATGTTGGGCACTGTTTTAAGTGCTTTACATGTATTACTTAATTTAACCCTCACAACAATTTTATGAGGTGAGTATTATAATTTCCTCCATTTTATGGATATAGAAACTGAGGCACCGGGGTAGTTAAGTCACTTGCCCCAAATCAACACACATTTATTAAGTGGAGAAGCTGTTTCCAAGAGAGCCTGACATATAATCTCAGATCTCTCCAGTTAATTCCTTTTCCTGCTTGACTTAGCCAGGGCTGGTTTCCAAACTCTAAGTGATACAACAAATTACAGGGTGTTTTATGTGTGTTGTCATCCATGTACAAAGAATTTAGGGCTGAATAAATGGTAGATATTATTAATATTCAGTGAGATATAAGGAAGATCATAAAGTGGAGAAAATATTGTTAAAGTGAGTTAATTCAGAAAGTCTGAGACCTCACTGGAAACTGGTGTACAAATTTTTTTCAAACAATCTCAAACTTACAAAAAGTTGTAAATATGGTTCTGATCATTTATTTTTATCCTGAAGCATTTCAGAGCAAATGGTAACTTGATACTTCATCACCCCCAAATATTTAGTGTGTATTTCCTACAAGGACTTTCTTCTATGCAAGATAATCATCCAGATAAGAAAGTTAACATGACACAGTACTATAACCCTCAGACCCCTTTCAAGTCTCGGCAATTCCAATAACATCCTTTTACAGCAAAAAGATCTTTGGGTTCAGATTTTTCTGTCTCTGTGGTCTCTTTCAATCTGGAACAATTCTTCAGTTTTTCCTTGACACTTTTGAATGTTGCAGGCCAATTATTTTGTAGCATGCTGCTCCATTTGGGTTTAACTGAGGTTTCCTCACGATTAGATTCAGGTTACACAACTTTGACAGGAAAATCAAACACCAGTGAAGCTATGCTTTGATTACACCCAATCAGGAGGATCATGATTTTGATTTGACCCTTTGCTGATGGTGTTCACGTTGATCATTTGTTTAGGTGGCTTCACATCTTTTTTCCTTTTACTTATGAAGTATTTTTTGGAGAGATTCTTTGAAACTGGTAAATATCCTATTCCTCATGAGACTGTCAATTTATTTATTTTTCTCACTTATTCAATGGGTTATAATCTGTTACTTTATCTATCTACCTGTTGTTGTTTTTTTTGGTATCATTAATCTACAATTACACGTGCAACATTATGGTTACTAGACTCCCCACATCATCAAGTCCCCACCACCTACCCCATTACAGTCACTGTCCATCAGCGTAGTGAGATGCTATAGAATAACTACTTGTCTTCTCTGAGTTGTACAGCCCTCCCCATGCCCCCCCCAACATTATGTCTGCTAATCGTAATGGCCCTTTTCCCCCCTTGTCCCTCCCTTCCCACCCATCCTCCCCAGTCCCTTTCCCTTTGGTAACTGTTAATCCATTCTTGGGTTCTGTGAGTCTGCTGCTGTTTTGTTCCTTCAGCTTTTTTCTTTGTTCTTATTCTCCACATATGAGTGAAATCATTTGATACTTGTCTTTTTCCACCTCTATCTACCTGTTTTTAACTGAGATATAATTCACATACCATCGGACTGACCTTTTAAAAAACCATGCCATGACTCCAACTTAGTTTTAAAAAGATAAAGAAATCAAGGGTCAGAGCAAAAATGAGGTAATAAGATCAATACAATGGATTTTTATATATGCATACATCTTCCTTGAATTTATAGAACAAGAAAAAGGATCAATTAGGATTAGATTTGTGGCATGTGAGAACAAAACAAAACAACATGGAAGATAATTTGGCTTCATTCATAATTGAACTCTTGAGGTCAGTAGTTCAAGACCGTATGTCTGGACTTTTTGTTCCATAAAGACCTTAGTAATGCAGGCTCCTTCTAGCTCACTGACTTGCCATTCTCATCTTCCTAGCCCCAGGTAGCAGCTAGTTTGGCAGCCATTTCATCCAAGTTTGTTCCCATTTTGGAGGCCTGGCATTTGTTCTTTCTTCCTAGAAACTTTTGTTTAGTGCCTCTGTTTCCACCTTCAGGTCTCAGCTTTGGAACATGGCCACCTCTCTGGAGCAAGCTTCCCTGACCACAAGCCCTGGTCCTGCCTATCAACCCGTGTTCTTTTCTTCTTCTCTCTTATCACCTGTCTGTACTGGTTCCACAACCTACCAAGAGCGTGACCTTGGGCAAGTTCCTTTAATATCCCTGTGCCTCAGTGTCTTCATCTGTAAAATGGGGATATAATAGCACCAATAGGGAGGTTCCACTTCAGATTCAAAGGAATGATTGGCTCTGGGGAAAGGGAAGTGAGGGAATGAGTTGGTGAGATCCACAGTGCCTGTCTTTGTTCCAGAGCCTGGAGCAAAGTAGCTTAATAACTATTTGCAGAATTAATGAAAATATTATGTTAGTAAACCAATCAGGAGTTGGTGCCACTGTGTGGGAGTAGAATATTGCTAAACATTATTTATTAACATCCATCTTGACTCTCTGAGAGTAAAATCAGTTGGGAATGTTCTGCTTTGAAGCAGAGGGAGGGCTGTATTCTCCTAAATACAGCTGAAGTTCTGGGACTGATGTCAGACCCCCAGGAGAAAAATAAGAAATCTTTTTTCTGTATCTCCGGTCTGATCTTCTTACATTCTAGTTTGGAAAGGAGATAAGAAATTAAGTGGGGATGGTGAGGAGGAGGGGTGGGAGTAAGAGGCAAGATGGACTTTACAAGTAAGCACAACAAATCTCCAAAGCTCCTAACATCTTTGACCCCCAAGGATCTCACAGGACTTGCTCATTCTTGGCAAGGTGGTCAAGATTTCCCCATCTCTCCAGACTTCATCAGCTGCAAGTAAGACATGAAGGCAGCCTGTAATTGGCATCATCTAGTAAATGTGTAATGAAGCTACAGGCCCTGGGGCCCATGTGTGGTGCAGGGAGATGTGCAACACTCACAGATCAAAGCAAGTATACATAAGTCAATGTCAAATGTGCCTTTAGCCATGACAAGTCCAACAGATCATGGTGGCATTCTGGGAAGGATGAGATCTTATCTGTAGGTGGAGAAAGCCACAATCAGGTTGCTAAAGGAAGCTGCATTTCCAAGGAGTTTTTATTTCCTTCAGAATGCTGCACAAGCCCTCCTGAGAGCAGATGTGTTTCTTTAAAAATTGCCTTAGATCTTAGTACATCATCTGATCATTTCTTTCATTCATAATGCATTCTTCCTCAACTTGGAAAGAGTGACTGACCCCCTGTTATAAATATTTGGTCAGTTTTTTTTTAACTGAGTATTATGGATAACTATAAAGAAGCAACTAAAAATCATCTATAATTTCACCTTCCAGAGATAAATGTGGCCAACTTTTGGTGTATGTACCTCTTGACTGTGACACAGATTTCCTGTTGCCCTCAACAGCCCTTATCCTTGGTAGCAGAACTCTAGATTTTTAGTTGGGCATATGGCTGCTCAGATAAAATCTACATTTCCCAGCTCCTTGCAAGTAGTGTGCCCACAGACTAAGTTCTGGCAAGTGGATTGAAACAGAATTCATTTGTATGACTTCCTGGAAGTGTGATTAAGGGGAGGATGTGTGCTCTTCTTTCCCTGTCCCTTCCTTCATGCTTATTGGAATGAGGCCTGATGCTGGGGCTGCAGCAGCCATTTTGGACAGTGTAGTAGAAGGCACGTGATTATGATGTGGAGCAAGAGGGTGGAAGGATCCTGAGTCACTGATGACTTTGTGAAGCTACCCTATCTGTCTTTTTATTAAAAAGAGAAATCAACTTTGAATTTATTTGATTCAGTCCACATTCACCAAGTTTGGCAATAAATCCAATGTCAACTACTTTGGTGGGCTCTTTCCCATCTCCTGGAATCATGCAAAAAAAAAGAAAAAGAAAAAGAAATAAGAAAAAAAACAACAACCCAGGTTCCCATTAAATACAAGCAGCAGAAAACCAAACTCAGAATCTACTCTAGTTAGCATGGCAGCAGAGGCCTCTGGTCTTGTGGTGAGAGGACAAATCATGATGTCTGGAACCAGCAGTGGCATTAGGGGTGTCTCAACCACAGGAGATCTGTGGAATAATGTGACCATTGTTTCTGGATGAAGCCTTCAGGTCTGGACAGTATATATCCATCAATATCTATGTAGGTATCAATATACAGAGAGATCTCTGTATAGCTATATAGAGAGAAAGAGACAGATATAGAGGGAGAGAAAGATATTTTATTATAAGGAATTGGATCATGTGATTATGGAGCTGGTAAGTCCAAAATCTGTAGAGCCAATGTCCTAGTTGGAGTGTGAAGTCTGGAAGTTGCTGTAAGAATCGGGAAGAGCTGATGTAGCAGCTCAACAAAGGCTGTCAGACAGAGACTCTCTTAATGAAGAGTCAGTCTTTTGTTCTAGTCAGGCCTTCAACAGACTGGATAAAGCTCCTTCACAGTAAGGATGGCCAATCTGCTTTACTCAATCTAGTGATTTAAATGCTAATCTCATCCAAAAACACTCCTACAGAAACACCCAGAATAATGTTTGACTAAATATCTGGGAATCTTGTGGCCCAGTCAAGTTGACACTTAAAATTAACCATCACACTGACCAATATAAACAACTGACTGGGATTGGATTAGTTACCCAGCTATAACTCAAAGCAACAGCTTCCACCCCCTCCCATGTTGGGGTCTGCATCCCCACATAAACACTAGGCCACATGCTTCTCATGATCTTGATGCCAAATACCTCTTTTGCTTTCTCCTCTGGGTCTCTCAGCTTAACATTCCTTGATAGAAGATTTAGTTTCCCCTCTTTTAGTTGATGAGTCCCCAGGCAGCAAAAAACATGATACCAATTATTTCCTTAATACCTTCATCCATATTTCACACATAAAAATGGAACCTTGCTATGCATGTTGTTTTATAGTCTGCTTTCTTAAGATATCTTAGATATTAACCTATGTCACCATAAATGAAGCTACATATTTTTTAATGGCTATAGTTTTCCATTGTAGGAATGTACCACAATTGTGTGAACTATTTCTTTATTGTTACACAGTAGGGTCATTTACAAGTTTTTCCACCATTAGAAATAGTGCTTTGATATACATATGATTATGTGTACTTGTCTGGATATGTATTTTTTGGCTTATGCATCAAAAAGTTCAGTTATGACACAGAAATTATACTAGTTATTTTAACACAGAAAATTTAACGTAAAGAATTGTTCAAGACCCTAAATAGCCCAAGCAATTTGAGAAAGAACCAAATTGGAGGCATCACACTTCCTGATTTTAAACTATATCACAAATCTGTAATAAATCAAAACAGTATGGTACTGGCATAAAAACGGATACACAGATCAAAGGAAGAGAATACAGAGGGCAGAAATAAACCCATGCATATATGCCCAATTAATTTACATCAAAGGAGACAAGGATATACAATGAGGAAAGGGCAGTCTCTTCAACAAGTAGTTTTGGGAAAACTGGACAACCACATGTAGAAGAAAGAAACTGGCCCACTGTTTTACACCACACCATACACAAAAACTAACTCAAAATGAATTAAACACTCGAATGTAAGACCTGAAACTAGAAAACTAGAAAAAAACATATGCATCAAGTTCTTTGACATTGGTCTTGGTGATGATTATGGATTTGACACTAAAAGCAAAGTCAACAAAAGCAAAAATAAACAAGTGGGACTACTTCAAACCAAAAAGCTTCTGCACAGCAAAGGAAACCTTCAACAAAATGAAAAGGCAAACTACTGAGTGGGAGAAAATATTTGCAAATCATATGTCTGATAAGGGGTTAATATCCAAAATATACAAAGAACTCATACAACTCAATAGCGAAAAACTAAACAATCTGATTAAAATATGGGCAGAGGAACTGAACAGACATTGCAAAGAAGACATACAGATGGTCAACAGGTTCATGAAAAGGTGCTCAACACCACTAATCATCAGGAACATGCAAATCAAAACCACAGTAAGATTAATACCTCACACCTGTTAAAATGGCTATTATCAGAAAGACAGGAAATAACAAGTGTTGGCAAGGATGTGGAGAAAGGGAATCCCTGTGCACTGTTGGTAGGAATGTAAGTGGTACAGCTACTATTGAAAACAGTATGGAGGTTCCTCAAAAAATTAAAACTAGAACTAACATATGATCCATATGCCACTTCAAGGTATTTATCTAAAGGAAACAAAACACTAACTTGAAAAGATATCTGTACCTCTATATTTATAGCAGCATTATTAATAATAGCCAAGACATGGAAGCAAGCTGTGTCCATTGATGTATGCTTGGATAAAGGAGATGTGGTATATATACAGAATGGAATATTATTCAGCCATAAAAGTAATTCCTGCCATTTGCAACTACATAAATGGACCTTGAGGGCATTACGCTAAGTGAAATAAGTCAAAGACAAAGACAAATACTATATGATCTCACTTATATGTGGAATCTTAAACCCCCACCCCCACCCCACACACAAAAAAACCCAGAAGTGAACTCAAAGACAGAGAACAGATTGGTGGTTGCCAGAGGCAGGGGGTCTGGGGGTGGGTGAAATGGATGAAGGTGGACAAAAGGTACAAACTTGCAGTTATAAAATAAATAAGTCATGGTAATGTAATATATATAGCATGGTCACTATAGTTAATAATACTGCATTGTATACTTGAAAGTTGCTAATAAAGTAGATGATAAATGTTCTTATCACAAGAAAAAATTTGTATCTATGTATGGTGATAGATGTTAACTAGATGTATTATGGTGATTGTTTCACAATATATATAAATATCAAATCATTATGTTATACACATGAAACTAATATAATGTTATATATCAATTATATTTTAATTTAAAAAAAGGAATTGTAAACCAGGTAAATTAGCCATTTATATCTATATAAAAAACCACCTCTAAAACTTAGTGGCTTAAAATAAGCATCTAGTATCTTACAGTTTCTATAGATGAGGAATTCAGAAGTGGTATAGCTGCAGGGATCTGGTTCAGGGTGTCCCAAGTTGTGGTCAAAACATCAGCAGGGCCGCATTCATCTGAAGGCCTGACTGGGGCTGTGGGATTCACTTCCAAGATAGTTCCTTTACATGACAGAGGCCTCAGTTTCTTCTGGCTGTTTGCAAGAAGCTTCAACTCCTCATTAATGGGCCTCCCCTATAGGTTGCTTGAGTGTCCTCAACACATGGCAGTTAACTTCTCTCAGAGCATGTGACTCAAGAAGAAGAAGAGCAAAGTGAAAGCCACTATGATTTTTATGAACCCTATTATTGTCACCATGTTCTATTCTTTAGAAGCAAGTCACTAAGCATAGCCTATACTCAAAAGGGGAATTAAGCTCTACCTCTTGAAGGGAGAAAATAAAATTTTGGAGTATATTTTATATTAAAGGTACCACAGCAGGAGTTAAAAACCAAAAAGGAACACTAAGTATGACAAAGGTAGTATTTGCAGGAAGCAGCCAAGAACTGGGGGAACAACAGGGAAAGGCTGGAATTATTAGAACTAAGAAGTTTAGAGAAGGGGTTTCTGTGCAGCTGAAGCTTGGATCTTCCAAAAGGCAGTAACCAGTGGATGCTGATGTCTCTGAGCCCAGAGGAAGTTCCTATGGAGCTGGGACCCAAACTACTGTGGACGAGGTAGTGTTGTTCAGCTGTGTCTGTTGCTCTTGAGTGCGTACAATGAAGCTGGTTTTGTGAGTGTTAAAAAGAAAACTAGAAAACTGCACACTAGAATCAACTGAAAACTGAAATGAATGTACCCTTCCAGGGAGGAAAAGACCTGTTGGAATGACACTCCCAGGAATGGGAAGCAAGTAAGGAACAAGTCCCTTCTGTCTCCTCCAGCCCTCCAGGCTCTCTCTCTCATGCGCCCCCTACTGGCAGATTCTAGCAGAGAGGCCAGTAGCAAAACATATCTACATATTCATTTATGTAATAACAATACAAATTCATTTAATAATAACAGGCATTATCGAGTGCTTACCATATGCCTAGGGATGTTTTAAATCATGTACTATAACAACTCCAAGAGATAGGTGTTACTCTATTGCCATTTTACAGATGAGAAAACTGAGGCACAGAAAAGTTAACTCACCATCAACTAGGACATAGAGCCGGGATTTGACCCTAGAGACCTAGTTCTAGAAACTGTGAGCTCAACCACTCTGCTAAACTGCCCTGAAAACAAATATTTAGTGAACACTATCACTATACCAGGAAGTGGAATAAAGGTTGAACAAAAATAGACCCAGTCTTGGTCCTCAAGGAGCAGATAATCTGGTGGGGAGACTACTAATCAACTCACTACAAACGAAAGTAAAAGTGAAACAGCCTGAGACCCCAGAGAGGAACTGCATTGACTAAGAGAGCCATTTATTTAAAAAAAGAGAGATAGTGTGTGTGACTAGGGAGGGAATGGGGCTGGGCTAACGGGGGGTCTCCAGGCCCAGGAAGAGGCTTGTGTCTATCTTAAAAAAACAATGGTGAAAATCTATCAACATCATCCACCACATCAACAAAAAGAAGGACAAAAACCACATGATCATCTCCATAGATGCTGAAAAAGCATTTGACAAAATTCAACATCCATTCATGATAAAAACTCTCAACAAAATGGGTATAGAGGGCAAGTACCTCAACATAATAAAGGCTATATATGACAAACCCATGGCCAACATTATACTTAACAGCGAGAAGCTGAAACCTTTTCCTTTAAGATCAGGAACAAGACAGGAATGCCCACTCTCCCCACTTCTATTCAACATAGTTCTGGAGGTCCTAGCCATGGCAATCAGACAACACAAAGAAATAAAAGGCATCCAGATTGCAGGGAAGAAGTTAAACTGTCCCTGTTTGCAGATGACATGATATTGTACATAAAAAACCCTAAAGAATCTACTCCAAAACTACTAGATCTAATACCTAAATTCAGCAAAGTTGAGGGATACAAAATTAATGCGCAGAAATCTATGGCATTCCTATACACTAACAATGACATAGCAGAGAGAGAAATCAGGAAAACAATTCCATTCAAAGTTGCATCAAAAAGAATAAAATACCTAGGACTAAACCTAACCAAGGAAGTGAAAGACCTATACACTGAAAACTACAAGACACTCATGAGAGAAATTAAAGAAGATACCAATAAATGGAAACACATCCCATGCTCATGGATAGGAAAAATTAATATTGTCAAAATGGCCATCCTGCCTAAAGCAATCTACAGATTCAATGCAATTCCTATCAAAATACCAACAGCATTTTTCAACAAACTAGAGAAAATCATTCTAAAATTCATATGGAACCACAAAAGACCCCGAATAGCCAAAGCAATCCTGAGAAGGAAGAATAAAGCTGGGGGGATTATGCTCCCCAACTTCAAGCTCTACTATAAAGCCACAGTACTCAAGACAATTTGGTACTGGCACAAGAACAGACCCATAGACCAATGGAACAGACTAGAAAGCCCTGATATAAACCCAACCATATATGGTCAATTAATATATGATAAAGGAGCCATGGACATACAATGGGGAAATGACAGCCTCTTCAACAGCTGGTGCTGGCAAAACTGGACAGTTACATGCAAGAGAATGAAACTCGATTATTGTTTAACCCTATACACAAAAGTAAACTCAAAATGGATCAGTAAACAGGACCTGAATGTAAGTCATGAAACCATAAAACTCTTAGAAGACAACATAGGCAAAAATCTCCTGGATATAAGCATGAGCGACTTCTTCCTGAAAGCATGTCCTTGAGCATGGGAAACAAAAGCAAAAATGAACTCATGGGACTACATCAAACTAAAAAGTTTCTGTACAGCAAAGGACACCATCAACAGAACAAAAAGGCATCCTACAGTATGAGAGAATATATTTGTAAATGACATATTTGACAAGGGGTTAACATCCAAAACATAGAAAGAACTTACACACCTCTACACCCAAAAAGCAAATAACCTGATTAAAAAATGGGCAGAGGATATGAAGAGACAGTTCTCCAAAGAAGAAATTCAGATGGCCAACAGACACATGAAAAGATGCTCCACATCACTAATCATCAGGGAAATGCAAATTAAAAACACAATGAGATATCACCTCACACCAGTAAGGATGGCCAGCATCCAAAAAACTAAGAACAACAAATGCTGGTGAGGATGCGGAAAAAGGGGAACCCTCCTATACTGCTGGTGGGAATGTAAGCTAGTTCAACCATTGTGGAAAGCAATATGGAGGTTCCTCAAAAAAGTAAAAATAGAAATACCATTTGACCCGGGAATCCCATTCTTGGAATTTACCCAAAGAATACAACTTCTCAGATTCAAAAAGACATATGCACCCCTATGTTAATTGCAGCACTTTTTACAATAGCCAAGATATGGAAGCAACCTAATTGTCCATCCGTAGATGAATGGATAAAGAAGACATGGTACATATACACAATGGAATACTATTCAGCCATAAGAAGGAAACAAATCCTGCCATTTGCAACAACATGGGTAGAGCTGGAGGATATTATGCTCAGTGAAATAAGCCAGGCAGAGAAAGACAAGTGCCAAATAATTTCCCTCTTTTGTGGAGTATAACGATGAAGCAAAACTGAAGGAACAAAATAGCAGCAGACTCACAGACTCCAGGAAGGAACTAGTGGTTACCAAAGGGGAGGGGTGTGTGGGGGGGCGGGTGGGGAGGGTGGGAGAAGGGGATTATGGGGTATTATGTTTAGTACATATGGTGTGGGGAATCACGGGAAAAACAGTGTAGCACAGAGAAGGCAAACAGTGAGTCTGTGTTACCTTACTACACTGATGGACAGTGACTGAATTGGGGTATGAGTGGGGACTTGATAATAGGGGTAAATGTTGTAACCACATTGTTTTTTCATGTGAAACCTTCATAAGAGTGTATATCAATAATACCTTAATTAAAAAAATACCTGTGGGGGGAAAAATACTCAGTAAACTATATTGTAAACAGAAAAAAAAAAAAACAATGGGAAGCCACTCAGGGACTTGCAGCAAGGCATTGGAAGTGCAAAAGGTGAACGAGACTGGATGCAGGGAACCTAGTTATGAGCTACTGTCTAAGTGAGAAATAATGGTGGTCAGGGAGATGGAGAGAATTAGGAAGAGTTGTAAGATTCTTAGGAGGTAATATTGCAAGGATATGGTGAGGTATTGGAGGTTGGGGAGTGGGCATGGAAGGAGAGGGAGAAATGAAAGGTGTATGTCTCCTTGAACAGTGTTGTCATCCATTGAGTTGGATGGAAAACCATCTGACTGGACCAATAGTTAAGCAGTAGAATAGATAATCTTGTCAACTGACTCGATATCAGTTGCTAAAGGTGATGGAGGACTGTGTTCTCAAAGACATTACTTGACATAACTGTGTTTGCCACTAGCCACATGTGGCTGTTTAAATTAATTAAAATGAAAATAGAAAATCCAATTCCTTGACTAACTACATTAGAACTATTTAATAGCCACATGTGGCTAGTGGTTACCATACTGGACAGCACAAATATAAAACATTTTAATTGCTGCAGATGGACATTCCGATTGACAATGTTTTTCTAACAATCGGCATTTATTTGATGTTTTGCAGTAAACAAAGTCTGTTCATTTCCATCCTTGCCTTTAATCCACTGTGATGATGTCTTGGTTTTCTAAGAATTCAAGACAGTGCTGAAACACCAACATCTGCCATGTGCTGAGCTGTAAGGTGGTATTACTCAAAATGTGGACTGCGACTGGTGTCCATTCATAAACTGTTTAGTACCTACTCAGGACAATATATGTACAGAAATTGAGACTAAGCTTTCACAAAGTTGTTTGGCAAACTGACATTGCCATAGCATTTTACTGTATTTTACAAAAATATCAGTCTGCAATGGAATGGAAATTTAAATGTTGGTCCTTCATTACTGATGGTGGACTTGAGGCACCATCCAAGGTATAAGGATGAGCTGGACATGGTTCCTGCCCTCCAGAGCTCAGGTAATGATGGAAGGAGCCAGAGTTGATTAAGGTCTATTTGAGTTGCACAAACACAGATATGCAAACTTGATATACATCTGAAAATGACTCAAAAACACATATGGACATTTATTCACTCATTTATTCATCTAATATTTACTGAATGCCTACTATGTGCCAAGCACTGTACTGAGCAAAAGGATACATTAGTGAACAATACAGACAAGGCCCTCACCCTTCTGAGCTCACATCCAGTAAGAGAGACTATAAGCAAGTTCACCAAATACATAAAAATCATGATCATAGAGTACTAAGTTCTATGAGGGAAATAAAAGAGGGATGGGATAGCCACGGCAAGACAAGTTCCACTCATTTATGAGGTGGTCAGGGAAGGACTCTCCAGGAAGATGCCATTTGAGCTGAAGATGGGAAAGAGCCAGTCATGAGTTGAATGGAAGGAACAGCATTCCAGGTAGAGTCAGCACAAAGGTCTGAGGGTGGGAGTGAGCTGACTTGTGTGAGTAATAAAAGGCCAACTGGCTGGAATGTAGGAAACATGGGGCAGAGTAGTAGAAGCTATAGGGGTAGGCAGAGGCTAGATCATGTTGCCCATATGAAGGAGTCAAGATTTTATTCTAAGTGCATTGTAGTGTTTAACCAGAGACCAAGGCAACATGATTTGTTTTTTAAAAGATCTCCCTGTTATGTGGAGAATGGATTGAAGGGAGGCAAGAGTAGAATCAGGGAGACAAGTGGGAGGCTGTTGTAGACATCCAGTTGAGAGAAGATGGTGAATTGAACTGGGTGGTGGCAGCAGAGGTGAAGAGAAGTGTAGAGAAGGTGAATTACAGGGAGCCTCTGCTGTCCATTGTCTGGAACAAGGGCTTTCACTTGGGATGACTGGATGGACTCCAGGAGGCTGATGAGGCCCTTGTAATTGTATCAAAAAAATTGTGTTTATGTGCTTATAAGAGGGGTTTTGTGTTTATGAGAGGTATACCTTCCATTAGGATGTTTAGTTAAAGAAATAACAGGCTAGGAAATAACAGTCAGTATGGTGGTAGGTGTTCTTCATTCACAAGACTCTGTGACTGAAGCTAGGGCATGAAACTTGTCACCATCAGAAACACCATCAAAAGACATCAAGGCTCTAATAAAAAACAAAACGGAAAATGTAATTTAGAAAAAAAAAAGGGAAATAACAAGTGTTGGCAGGGATGTGGAGAACCTGGAACCTTTATACATTACTAGTGAGAATGTAAAATGATGCAGCCACTCTGGAAAATAGTTCGGTGGTTCCTCAAAAAGCTAAAAATAGAATTGTATCACCCAGCAATTGCACTCTTAGGAATATACCCAAAATAATTGAAAACAAGGACTGACATATATCCTTGTATGTCAATGTTCATAGCAGCATTATTCACAACAGGCAAAAGGTGGAAACAACCCAAGTGCCCATCAACAGATGAATGGATAAACAAAATATGGTGTATATGTACAAGACAACACATTATTCAGCCATAAAGAAGTTCTGATACACACAACATGCATGAACCTTGAAAGCACTTATGCCAAGTTAAATAAACCAAACACAAAAGGACAAACATTGTATAATTCAACTTATACAAAATATCTAGAATAGGCAAATTCACAGAAATAAAAAGTAGATGAGAGGTTCCCAAGGACTGGGGAGACAAGAGAACAGGGGTTACTGTTTAATGGTTATACAGTTTCTGTTCCAACTTATGAAAAAGTTTTGAAACATGTAATAGCGATGGTTGTACAACATTATGAATGTAATTAATGCCACTGAACTGTACACTCAAAAATTGTTAAAATCACACACACAACGACTGAGGTTACCTTTGCAGTACAAATTACAACATTGTTGCAAGCAGAAAGTGCTGATATGGGAAGAGGAAATAGGTATAAAGGAGGATGGGTAGTCCAGGAGGACTACTTGTAGGAGGTAATGTTGGGAAAAGTTGCCTAGAGGAGGTAATCATGAGTTGTGTTTAAGAGTAAGATTTCCACAAGCAGAAACGAGATGAAAAGTTCCTGTTAAACTGTGAGCCACTGGCCGGGGTTGTAATCTTGGCTTTGTTATTAACTGCTTCTATGCCTCAATCTCCTAATCTGTAAACTGGCAATAATAATGTATCTTCTGATACAGTTGCTGTGAGGATTAAGTTAATTAATATATGTGAAAGTATTTAGATCAGTACTTGGCGCATAGTAAATGTTATGTGTTAGCTATTCTTATTTTTGTTTTTTTCTTTTTTCTGAAAATAAATTTGTTGTAAAAAAATGTAAGAATAAAAAGCTCTTAAAATCCTATTACCCAATCACAGCTAACCATCTACTGTTATTTTCTTCCACACTTTCTTGTACCTAAATACGCACACACAAGAGTTTATCAACGCACCTCTTTAGACTTTCTCCCTCGCAACACGAACATTCTTACATTCCCGCTGATTTCTGAGCACAAAGATGAAGGAATTTGACTAAACCAACGCCCCGCCCCCTGATAGCGTCACACGAAACCAAGCCCCAGGATGGCCGCATGCGCATTCTTAGAGTTCGAGAGCGTGCGCAGCAGGCCCTCCCTCAGAACGGAAGTGATGTAAATACATGCGCGGTAACGACGAGGAGGTCGCGGAAAAGTAATGGCAGGGCTGAGCTCAGGCCTGGTTTCCGGAAGTGGCTGCTGCGGCAACATGTTCCAGGAGTTGGGTTTAATCGGGACGATAGGCGAAGATGACAATGTGCCGGTGGAGTCCGAGTCTGACTCCGGAGACGAGGAGGAGGAGGTATGAGCTGATCGGGGTTCAGGGGCGCGGCGATGGGCCTATTTCCTTGACTGTTTCTTTTCCGCGTGATTCTTCGGGCCCCTGCGTGCAACTCCCTGCATCCTCCTGCCAGGCATGTTAAGTGTTCGTTGGAAGGGTTTCACCGGCCCCAAGATCTTCCTCAGTTGCTCGCCACTAGCTTTTCCTCATCTTCATACCTGTGCCCGTGTCATTCCATGTCGCCTTGGAGAACTCAACACCCATTCACTGAACTGATATGTAATCCAGGCACTGTGAAATAGAAATCCAGAGGTGAAGCCAGCCCTGGTTATTGCTCAGGGAGCCACGGTTATGCATTCGTTCGTTGAGCCAGTATTTATTGAATACTTAATATGTGTTGCACTTAATTTTAAGCTTTCAGAACATAGCAATGAACGACATAGGTAAGGACACCACTTTCATGAAGCTTATATTGGGGTGGGGAGGTTACAGACATTAAGCAGTATAGCAGTAAAAAAAGGAACAGTGTCATGGAAAAGGTGCTACCCCTTCAAAGATACAGCTCTGATGTTTTCCCCTCTGTGACCTTGGCTGCCTACTGACACCACCAATGGGTGTACCATAGCCTCATCAAATTCAGCTTCTCTAAAGTTGAATTCTGAACTCCCTCACCCTCCCAGCCTGCTCCATTTCTACCCAGTAACCTGGAGTCATCTTTGACAGCTTCTTCCTCTATACTCCCAGTGTTCTGCAAGCAACGTCAAGAATCTCTATCTTCTCCCTCTCTCTTCACCTAAACACTCTCCCACTGTGGTCCAGGCCACTTCCATCTTGCTCCTGGACACCTACAATCCTAACATACATCCTCTCCAGGTCTATCTCTTGCCCCCACTAATGTATTCTCCACTTAGCTACCAGAATGCAGTGGTTATTTCTTGAATGGAAAACCATCATGAAAAAGGACTGAAGCCAGTATGACAAATGATAATGCAAAACTGCAAGTATGGAATGCTATACAACTATTGATAGCTAAGCTACATACCTGAGAAATGATATGCAATCATTACTAATAATAAAGTTTAGGGCGAGAGGTCTTTTGAAATCATTTAACTCAAGTATGAAAAAAAGAGCAGTACAGCACTTTGTAGATCTCAGGGTATTTTCTCCTGTTTATCCTCCTGAAGCCATAGTTCAGCCAGTCCTCCCTTTCCAATTTCCAAATATATGGGTTTTTTAAGTTATCTTTTTGTTATTGTTATAACTTAACTGAATTTTCATGAGAACAGAGTGTATAATATTGATTCCTTGAAACTTATTGAAGATTTGCTTAAAGGCCTATGACATCAGTTTTTGCAACTAATCCATGTGTGCTCAGAAAGAATGCACACTCTATGTTTATTGGAATGAAGCTTATTAATTGTGCTATTCAGATTTTCTACAAACTCAGTCCTTTTTTGTCTGCTTGATCTATCAGTTACTGAGAGAGGTGTGTGAAAATCTTCCATGACAATTGTAGATTGTTCAGTTTCTTGTTGTCATCTGTCAATTTGTCTTGTATATTTCTCTTAAGGGGTAACTTCATTTTCTAGTCCCACAGTCACCCTGCTTCTCCCTCTTCCCAGGGGCCCATTGTGCTGGGCAGAAAGCAGAAAGCCTTGCAGAAGAACCGCAGTGCTGATTTCAACCCTGACTTCATTTTCACTGAGAAGGAGGGGATGTACGATGGCAGCTGGGCCATGGCTGACATCATGAGCCAGCTCAAGAAGAAGGTGAGACCAACAGTCATAGGCTGTTCCAGGCTGTGCGCTGTTAAAGTTGGGCAGTGGGTTTCACGACCTAACCTTGATCTCACTGCCTTTTGCCATTTGTTTACATTCAGCAGATACTGGAACTCCTTTGGAAATAAATGATATAGTTTTGATGGGGTAGGGAGGAATGGTCAGAAATAACTCATAGTCTTGAGTAACATCAAAGTATAAAACGTTGCAAAACAGATTTCTTGCAGCCTTTAGTTACGAATGCATTCATTGATCTACAGATATTTTAAAGTATCAGAAATATCTGATTTACTTGATTAGGAAATGTCCATGACAGCTTTTCCTGGAGAAGGGGGATGGTAAACTCAGACCAACTTCAGTGTATATATTAAGAGAAACCCTTCTTGATTCTATAGACATTAAAATGTGAAAAAAAGGCTCAGAGGAACAATGGTTTAGAAATAATCTAACATTACGTGTAAATTGCTTAACTTAAAAATAAATTGCTATGTTAAAACGGTCCCTTTTCCAGGTGCCCCTTCTTTGTTTTAAATATTAGAAAGAAATTTTTGTTACATCAGTTTGTAACAAAGTCCAGTCTATCAGGTACCCTTGGTAGTGGTGTTTTTGATAGCTAGACTGTGCCCCACAGATACTGTCATTCTCTGTCACTTGCCAGGTGATTTCACATGGCATCACTCTTTAGGGTCTCTGGTTCCCACACAGCACAGCCAAAGTTGCCACAAATGTCATTGTCATCTGCTTGTTTGCCACAATCCTGTGCTTTTCTTTGAATCTGGTAAACAAGCTGGAAGATGATCAAAATTATTTTCCAGGCCATGCACTTCAAAGAGAAATAGTACCTGTTCAGAGCAGTTTAATCCAGACTCTGCTAGTTCTTGTTCTGATCTGATTGAAATAAATCAGCATTGCCTTTTAAGGTCATCCTAAGAGGATTTTTTGTGTGTGTGATTTGTTTTTTCCTTTTCAGTATTTTTTCAGACACTATCAGATAAATTTTCCTTTTTCAAATTAATTATGAAGTGTTTATTCCCCTGCTTCATATTTTGATGAGCGTTCATTCCAGGTTCATTTAGTAAATACTACATTTGTTCCCAGCTCCTGGCATACTGACCCCTGTGTAATTAAAGACTTGGTTTTACAAAGCTGACAGTCTAGCAGGGTAGAAAATAAGCAGCCAGTTGCACGGGTTTATTGTAGTTGTGGTGGATGTTACCACAGTGCAGGGTGCTTTGAGCATGCATAATGGGGGCCTACTATTACTTCTTGCTACTACTTATCTTCCTAGAATTTTGGCAGTCTCCAGCATTACCTGAATTTGATTATTTCAACATTGAATTAATAGACTAAATTATGTCTGATTGGCAGGAGGAAGGGTTTTTCCAAATAGCATTCAGATACAAATGTGACATCTTTTGGTGATTGTATTCTGAATAGTAAACACATTCTAAAATGTGGATGTTCTTATTGGCTACAGGTAATTTAAAGTTTTTTCACAATTGACCACTTATTTAATACATATTTTTGCTATGAATAATCTACAGGTCAATTAATCTGTCCAAGGACAGACAAGCCTTTTCTTTATGAACATTTGAGACCCTACCCTCAGGGGGACCTTGCTTTGTTTCTTTCACATATGTATAAATGTTTTTCATCTCTATTTTTATTTGCAGAGGGCAGCCACTACATTAGATGAGAAGATAGAGAAAGTGCGCAAGAAAAGGAAAACAGAGGTGAGAAAGCAAAGTGGTTTCTTCTCTTTGTAGTTAAACCCTGATCCTTACTCAGCAGGGCACCACCATATCCCTTTAAGCCTGAGCTGGAGTGTGGCTGGTGCAGGAAGGCTTCTCTGTGCATCTCTTGTTACATTCACTGAGAAGCTACACAGCATTCAGACCAGGCTGGAGAGCATAATGTCGCTCTTCATAGGGGCTGGGTTTCTTACAGTTGATAGTTGCCTTGCTTCATTTACTTATTTTTCCCAGGATAAAGAAGCCAAATTGGGGAAGTCAGAGAGGGACAAAGAAGCGAAGGAGGGCTTTGAATCTGAGGGGCAGGAAGACCCCGAAGGGAAAGATGAGGAAGGCCCAGAAGATGAGGAATCGGAGACTGACTATTCATCAGCTGATGAGAACATCCTCACCCAAGCAGGTAGATGGTAGGGTGATGCTGTCAGAAATGGGGATAGGAAATTGGAATGTGTTCGCCCTTACTTTGTAGTATTCCCTGTGCCCTTTTACACAGTTCAGTTCAAAGTCTTCATGCTGAACTCCCTTTTTCTAGTTCTCTTTTTTCTTGGGATTTTGTTAGGGCTGTTGTAATCTGCAGGCAGAGTGCACTCTCCTCCTCATCTCGGGCCCCATGCAGCTGCTGGCACCTCTATGACTCAAACTTACTTGGGGTGATAGGTCCCCCACATCCCACCTCAGATGGATCCAGCCACACAGTGGGTGTTCCATAAATATTTCTTGCAGAAATGAGAGCTAAGGCATTGTACTTGAGTTCAGTGGTTGAGAGCCTGGTATCTGGAATTGCCATTTGCTGCAGGGTGTCCTCATCTGTGTAGTGAGTCTTAACGACAGGGGCTCCCTCAGGCTGTGGTGGATTCAGTGAGGTGCCCACATCAAGAGTCAGGCAGCGTCTAACAGATTGGAAATGTTCAGTAACTGAGCCTGATTGTCGGCTATATTCTTCTTATAGATACACTTAAAGTCAAGGAGCGGAAGAAGAAGAAAGGACAGGTGAGCGTGGGCACGGAAACCTGTGTACAGCTTGTTTTGCCACCTGAAAGGATTTCAGGTCATCTCATTTTCTTGGGCCCTTTTTGCTGAATTCTCATTTTACTTTTGACTTTCTGGTGTAGGAAGCAGGAGGATTTTTTGAAGATGCGTCTCAGTATGATGACAAACTCTCATTCCAGGACATGAACCTTTCCCGCCCTCTTCTCAAGGTAGTGGCTTCTTCTGGCAACCATGGGATTATTGTTTTCACCCCCTAGCTGGGCTCTCTGCCGTGAATTTGGCTCTTTCCTTCGTAAACTCTGTCATCCACACAGGTGCCAGAGAACCCTCTTAAACAAAAAGTTCTATCTTGGCCTATAAGGCTCTGTCCCTTCTGGTCCCCTGTGATGATGTCTCTTAGCATTAGTTCCCCTGCAGGCTCACTGGCCTCAAGCACACCGCAACTGTGCATAACCCAGCTTCAGGGCCTTGGCACTTGCTGTTCCCTCTGCTTGGGGTGCTCCTTGCGTCTTTCAGGGTTCTACTAGATATCCCCTGCTCAGTGACACCTTCGCTGACAACCCTACTGTAAATTGCATTCATCTCCTGCCCCCCTGCCCACCTAGCCCCTTGACTGCTCTAGCTTTCTCCATATGACATGTATTTGTTTTTAGTCTTTTTTCTACCAGATTGTAAGATTCCTGAGGGCAGGATTTTTATTTATTTTGTTTACGGCTATATCCTCAGTGCGCAGAACAGGTCTCACACACAAGAGGCACTCTATACATGTTTGTGGAATGGATGACAGGAAGGGATTGAAATAGTTACCACTTGTTTGGAAAATTGTGTATTTGTTTCCAGCTGAGACTCTCCCACCTGCTCCTGTCTGACCCTGTCTTTTCTCTTCAGGCCATTACAGCCATGGGCTTCAAGCAGCCCACTCCAATCCAGAAGGCATGCGTACCTGTGGGTCTGTTGGGGAAGGACATCTGTGCCTGTGCAGCCACTGGGACAGGTAAAAGGACAGGGACTTGCGGGTGGAAAGGGAGAGGAGGAGGCTGAAGGAGGATGTTCAACCAGAACAAGGCTCTAGGTTGACTTACTAAAAGGCCACTTTACTAAATATGCAAATATAAATTTTAATGCAGTAACAGTATTCTGCTTAGTAATTTCCCTTTTTAAAGAACTTAACATAGATTTTATTTCTTTAAACATTCTACTTTTTAAATATGGTTACATAGTATTCTGTTACATGATTATTTTTACTGTATAATTAGCCATATTAATATGCAGTGTTCTGATGAAGATTCTTTTTGTAAAATCTTCGCTCCTATGATGGGGGCCTATCACAGCATCAGTAGGGGGTCACACTCACAGAGATACCCTGATAGGATTAAGTAAAAGTGACCTTTACCAGACCTCCCGAAACGTGTGACCTGTGACTATCCTGTCTATCTCTGTGACCGTGACCTTCTGTTGCTGCTGAGATAGGTGCCCCCTGTAGGAGTGAAGATTCTCTAAAAGGGCGTTCATCAGGACATTATATGTCAGTGCGGTTGATTATATAGTGAGCATGATCATATGACAGTACTACACAGCCATTTTCTAAAAGAGTATTTTAAGTAAGAAAATGTCTTTTAAAAAGGGAAGTTACTAAGCATTATAAAGTGTTATTGCATTAAATTTCCATTTTCATATTTCCATTAAAAAAAGACTGGATATAAAGATACCATTATGTTAGTGTTTATCTCTGGTTGGCTGAATTATGGGTGATTTTTATTTTTTGTATAGCACAGATTTTTTACATTGACCATGTGGCTTAAAAACAAAAAGGTTTATGAAAAGTAAGTCGCTTCATTTCCCCCAAGCAGACATATAGATTCTGTGTGCCGATGAAAACCTGAACTTTGAAGGGACTGAAGCTCTTCTCATGGCTTTCCTGCTGCCTTTCCTCCAGGTAAAACGGCTGCCTTTGCCCTGCCGGTCTTGGAACGTCTGATCTACAAACCCCGCCAGGCGCCAGTAACACGTGTGCTGGTGCTGGTTCCCACCCGAGAACTGGGCATTCAGGTGCACGCCGTCACCAAGCAGCTGGCCCAGTTCTGCAGCATCACCACCTGCCTGGCTGTGGGTGAGTGTGGCCCAGGGCCGGCTGCCCCTGCAAGACTCTAAGGTGGGGAGGGTGGATGTCCCTGCTGTCTGAGGATGTCAGGTACCAGAAATGCCTTTATATGATTGAATCCATTTAAAAACTAGATGATGTGTTTTTAAAGTGGATAGTGGAGGGGAGGGGAGAGGGTTTGATTGAAACTTAACCAGCCTTGAAAAATGAAACAAAAACTGGGGAAAATTTTTTTCTTGATAACTAACAAATTTAAGATATCATTTCTGCCTCCCAAGAATAATGAATCGAATATTTGGGGCAGAATTTTTCTGATGATGTTATATGCTATTGTTATCTAACCTCATGTTGCCCTCCTTATGCAATGGTAAGTCAAAGGTGTTACAGAAAGACATCGATTTTTGGAGGAGCTTCTCTCAGTCCTTGGACGTTTGAATCATTCTCTTTGGAAGTGCCTTTGTGTCGTTCTGTTTTTCGATTTTCCCACTTAGCACAACTCTTATGAAATAATTTGTTTCTCCCAGTGGAGGTGGCAGGGCTTCGTCAGTACTGCTGAGAGACTGAATGGGCCCTCTGGTGGGCTCTTCCCTTTGCAGGAGGCCTTGATGTGAAGTCTCAGGAAGCAGCTCTTCGGGCAGCACCTGACATCCTCATCGCCACCCCAGGCCGGCTCATTGACCACCTCCACAATTGCCCTTCCTTCCACTTGAGCAGCATTGAAGTGCTTATCCTGGATGAGGCTGACAGGTATATCGGAGATGGTGGGGCCCCGGGTATTCTAGGTCTCAAGGGCCACACCCCCAGATGGGAACCTGCCCCCGCATTATTCTATATGACTCTGCCATCGCCACTGTTGTATGATACCAGTTCAACTGCTCATGTTGAGCTTCTGTTCGTCCTTAGTCAGGATTATCTTGCTTTCTTTCTGTAACGTGGTGGTTAAGAGGAAAGGTATGTCAAACTCTGGCTCTGCCACTTCCTGAAATTTAGATGTTATTTAGATTTTCAGAGCAAACCATTTCCTATTTACAAGTGGGGGATAAGAATGGTACCCACCTCATGGTGTTGAGGAAACAAGGAGTAACATGGATAGAGTGCCAGTGCATAGTAAGGATTCAACAGCCTCTGTTACTCTGATGGGGGCCCCCCTCTCTCCTTTCCTTCTTCCTTCCTTTCTCCTTCGCTCCTCTCTCTTCCTTTCTCTCACATGTGTCCCATTGGCTTACCTCTTTCCTTCATGACTGAACAGAATGAACTTTTAATGCACTGGACTAAGAATGGAGGTAGGTGTGGGGGAAGGAGGTCACAAATAACCCCAAAGCCTGCAAGTTTACTATCCAACTGAAGTGTCTCCATCCTAAGCAGCTCCTTATTAAGCAAGCTCTGATTCCATACACCCCTCCCTGTCTCTTCCCAGCTCAGTGCATGGCCCCTCCGTCCTTCCAGTTGTTCAGGCCCAAATCCTTAGTGTCATTCCTGTCTTCTTGTTTTCACACCCACAGGGCACCTTGGTGAATCCTGTCAGCATGCCCCCACCTTGGGTCTTCTGCCCTTGCCGTTTCCTCCATGGGGAACGACCACTTTACCTCCTCAGGTTCTGCTCCAGTTGTTACTTCTCTGAGGGCCTCTGCTGGCCACACTCTGTAACAGTTTCTGCCCTCCTCCTTCCACCCCTCCCTCCCTGCCTTGCATTCTCTGAGGTGCTGTGCCTCTCTGACCTTTTAAACTCGTGGGTGGTTGTGTCCCTCCTAGGGGACAGCCCTAGAACATCATATTCATGAAGGGCTGGCTTTGTGTTGCCTGCTCCTGGATGCCCAGTGCCCAGAGGTGTGGCCTTTATCTAGCAGATGCTCCATTCAGTATTTGCTGAATATCTGATCGGCTCTCCCAGAACAAATGAACCGTTCTTGAGACCTGAAGGGTAAAGGAGGTCTCTCTAAGCCATGGAAACATAATCTGATTTAGGTTTTAAAGGGGAGGGGAATTAAATTCTTCAAAAATGCCAATGTCTCAGAAGACCAGGAAAGGCTGTGGAAGTTTCTAATTAAGGAGACATGATAATTAAATGTGGTACCTGATACTCAACTTGAGCCTGAACTAGAGGAGAAATACTGTAAAGGATTGGGTTAGTTGAAATAACTACAGTCAAAATACTCTCACAGATTAATATATCTACAAAGAGAAAGAGGTTCCTTTACCGTGGAGAGAACTGGCAGACACTGCCTTTATCCAAGTGATCGAGCTCAGTCAGCGGCACTGGAACAGACTGTCGGTGTGCATCTCCTGATGAGTGAGAGCAAAGCGCACGACCATACCCTGCTCATTCTGCTCGCAGTGATTTACCCACTCCAGCCCCTGGGAAATAATTAGACAAATACAGATTGTGAGAACGCATGAGGGGACTCTTCTAGATTAAGAGAGACTAAAGAGACATGACCACCAAATTCAATGCCGGAACTTTGGTCCGAGACTGAAAAAATAAACAGACAGCTCTAAAATGACATTTTTGGGTCAGTTAAGGGAAACTTGAACACGGACTATACTTTAGATATTATTCAAACTCTTAAATTTCTTGGCTGTGATGACAACACTGTGGTTATGTAGAAGGTTATTTTTAGGGAATGTGTGCCGAAATATTTAGGGATGTCATGATGTTCACATCTTACTTGCATATAGTTCAGCAAAAGAAAGATAAGGCAGATATGGCCAAATGATAATTTTTGGTGACTCTCGGTGAAAAGACAAAATAACAATATTAATACTAATCAGTAAATAAATGAGCCTGAAACATAAAGAGTGACAACATCAAAACATTGGCCTGTGTGACATTTTCTGTTCCTCCCTGACGGATGTGAGCTCAGTCTCCTTTTTTTGCTTCCTTCTCCTCCCTGCTTGCCAGGATGCTGGATGAGTACTTTGAGGAGCAGATGAAGGAGATCATCCGAATGTGCTCCCACCACCGCCAGACCATGCTCTTCTCAGCCACGATGACGGATGAGGTGGGCCACAGGGATTCTCCTTGGGGAGGGCAGGAGGGGCAGGGCAGAGGACCCCAGACTGGGCTGGAGAGGGTGGCCTGGGATGAGCATGGGCTTGCCTCCCTCCCTGTGTCCCGGCAGGCCAGTGAGCACCCTGTCTTTGTGCCCGGCAGGTAAAAGATCTGGCTTCTGTCTCTTTGAAGAATCCCGTCCGGATATTTGTGAACAGCAACACAGATGTGGCCCCCTTCCTGCGGCAGGAGTTCATCCGGATTCGGCCGAATCGGGAAGGGGACCGAGAAGCCATTGTGGCAGGTGAAAGCCCAGGGTGGGACGGGCAGGGCGTGCTCACCTCCCTTGGCCAGGTGGATGCCACCCTGAAGCCTTGGGTTTGGCCCTGTGCCTCCGCCAGCTGTCTCCCCTGATGTGGTGCGTGGTACTGCCGTTTGTTTGCTCCATCACTTCGCCACAGTCCTTCCTCCGTTTTATCACCTCACGTCCCTCCCACAGGAAGGGACTTTATGAGTCCTGCTGAACTCCAGCCCCTTTCCCCCAGCTGCTCCCCTGGCCCCTGTCCAGGCACTACTGTCTGTTGCCTGAAGTCCTGAAGCAGCACCAGCCCCTTACAGGCCGGCCTGCTTCCGCTTCTCTCCTTTGGTGATCCGTTCTCTGCACTGCACATCAGTTATAATGGAGTATTTGCTCCTGTTATTTCTCTGTTTAAAACCCTCTGGTGTCTCCCATTGTTCTTAGACTAAAATCCGCACTCCCTAGTGAGTCCCATGGGACCCTCTGGGCCCTAGAGTCCCAGGTCTGGTGCCTTTGCTCATGGCCCTGCAGACACACTCACCTGCTTCCACTTTCTCAACCCACCAAGCTTGTCCTGCCTCAGCCTTTTCATTTATTCTTTCGTCTGCCTGGAATCTTCCTCCCATAACTTCTTGATGAGTCTTCCTTGTCATTCGGTCTACTGTCATCTCTTGAGAGAATCCAGCCCCAGAGCTGCCTTCTCATCCTCCCTTCACTCTCTCACAGTGTTTATCACTGTTGGGAATCAGGAATCAGCTTCTGTCTCCACCTTGGAATATGAGCTCTACAAGCAGGGACCTTGCCTGTCTACCCAGTGCGAGGCATGGCGGCCACCTTGCAAGCAAGGAGGGAGTACGTATTAGAGGCAGCTGCCGGCTCACTCTTCTCTCCCTGCCAGCTCTGTTGACAAGAACCTTCACTGACCACGTGATGCTGTTCACCCAGACCAAGAAGCAGGCCCACCGCATGCACATTCTCCTGGGGCTCATGGGGCTGCAGGTGGGTGAGCTCCATGGCAACCTGTCACAGACGCAGCGGCTGGAGGCCCTCCGGTAAAGTATGGGGGGCTGAGGCTCCCACCTAGCCTCCAGAGAGGACTCTCCTCATTCGAAAGAGGGAAAATACCACCCAGAGGTTATGTTAGAGCAACTGCAGGGCATGCAGAGAGCACAACTCCCCACTTTAAACACTTTAGTCTGACCACTAGATACATTCAGAACTCTGTAGTCTCACAGAAGGTGACACTCACACCCCAGGACTTGAGTGGGGCTGCTGAACGCAGCCCCAGCAGGAAATTCTGCCATTGGAAGACCCAACACATGTTCTGTTCTCTACAGCTTTTCCAGAGCAGTGGACATACCTGGGTCTGATAGAATGTGATGTGGAATCAAAGCCAGCCATTTCTTGAGCATTTACTTCTCCAGGCCCTGTGCTTTTCCATGTGATTTCTTGCTGAGCCAACCTGTTAGACCAGGAGGAACCCTTTAGAACTCTCCACCTATCCCTATTTAATATAAGCAGCTGAGGTGTTTTTTTTTTTTACTAAGATATCATTCATATACAATCTTATGAAGGTTTCACATGAGCAACATTGTGGTTTCAGCATTCACCCATATTATCAAGTTCCCCCCAACACACACACTCCACTGCAGTAGATGTCCATCAGCGTAGTAACATGCTATAGAGTCACTACTTCCCCGTGATGCCCCCCATTATGTGTGTTAACCATAATGCCCTTTAATCCCCTTTTCCCCCTTCCCCACCCCTTCCCTTTGGTAGCCGCTAGTCCTGAGAGTTGTTTTTTTAAGGAAAGGCTGTTATTTGCATATGCTGTACCTATAGTCTAGCTTTGTGGTTCTCAAACTTTCATATTTATGCAAATTGCCGCTTAAGGTGGTGTGTACACAAAACTACATTTGCTCTAAGTTATGGGATGATTAAGGGGGCGTGTAAGTGTCGGATGGTCTCACTATGATAGTCTGTATGCTGCTGCTTGACTGCAAATGCTGGATCAGTCTCCTGTGGAGCTATTGGGTTTGGTATGCACATGAACATCTGTTTGTGGCTGTTTCCAGGCGCTTTAAGGATGAACAAATTGACATCCTTGTGGCCACAGATGTGGCAGCCCGTGGACTTGACATTGAGGGTGTCAAAACGGTGAGCAGGCTCCAACTTCCTTGAATTATTGGTGGGAATCTTTTTGCCTCCTCTGTCTGCCTCTGCCACAACTCCCAGGTCTGACTGATACTTAACTTTGGTGGCCTTCCAGGTAATCAACTTCACGATGCCCAACACTATTAAGCATTACGTCCACCGGGTAGGGCGAACAGCACGTGCTGGCAGGGCTGGGCGCTCAGTGTCTCTGGTGGGAGAAGAGGAGAGGAAGATGCTAAAGGAGATTGTAAAGGCCGCCAAGGCCCCTGTGAAGGCCCGGATACTTCCCCAAGGTGAGCAGGCACCCCTGCAGCTACTCAGGGTGATTGGGTGGGTGGGTCAGGTCTAGATCAGATCCAGTGGGGTGGGCCAAGGGCAGAAGGTAATGGATGAGAACAGGTCAGGAGCCAGATTTGAATCCTAGTTCTGCTACTTCCTTGCTGAGGGCTCCTGGGCAGGTCTGTCTCACCTTGCCTCTCTGGGCTTCCATCTCTGTATGAAAGGGAGTAATAATGGATTATACCCCAAGTGCCCCACTCATAGGTATTTTCCACCCCTTTGAAAGAGAAGACATTTTGGGGCAAAATCTCTACTAATCACCCCGATTCCACTAAGTAGGGGCAGAACAGAGGGGCAGAGATCAGTACTCATTCCCTTTGGATATATTTCATTCTTTTTGTTCTTCTCATCCATAGGGGTCATATTAAAGCACATCCTTTTTAAAATTTTGTTTTAAGGTTACAAAAATATATATTCAGGTTTAGAAATAACTAAGTTAAATAAGAGCAGAAATGTAGGCAAAAGAGCTCACCACTGTTAGCATTTAGGTGCATATCCTTTCAGACTTTTTTCCATTCATACATGTTTTGTTTCATTTTCATTTAATTCATTCAGTCATCAATTACTGAGTACTACTGTGTGCCTGCGGCTATTTATTCTATTCTACATATTAGATACAACAGGAAACAAAACAGCTGATACTCTGGTGGGAAAAAGACAATAAACTCATAGTAGATGTGATTGAGAATGACAAGAGGAGAGGTGGCTACTTTAGCAAAGCTGTTTAGGAAAGGCCTCTGAATAGATGTCATTTGAGCTGAGTTGATAAGAATGAGGCAGCCACGAGTGGTCTGGGGACAGAGTGTGCCAAGCAGAGAAAACCAGGGCAAAGCCTCTGGGGCAGGAACAAACTTGGTGTGTGAGTTAGAGAGAAGAGGGCCCAGGGAAGGGTAAGCAAGGTGGAGACAAGGTCAGAGACGTAGACAGGGGGCACACTTAATCAGGAGGCCTTTGTGGAGGTGGGTGAGCAGAAGTCACACAGAAAAAACTCCAGATTTTCTGTGTCAATAAATACATATCTGCAATTCTCATTAACTATATAGTATTTGTCATTATTTTAAAATCTCTTGTTCTTTTCCTTCAAGATGTCATCCTCAAATTCCGTGACAAGATTGAGACCATGGAGAAAGATGTGTATGCAGTCCTGCAACTAGAGGCTGAGGAAAAAGAGATGCAACAATCAGAAGCCCAGGTGAGGCCATGAGGAGGGCCCTGGTCACTATGTTGCTCAGTAAGCAGATTGCATCAGCCCCTGCTGGTTCTGCCCTTCCAAAATGCTGTGTCTGCTAAACAGATCATCAGAGTCCCAAGTGCTTGGAAGCAGTGGCTTCCTGCATCTGTCATGTTCTGTGTTATCAGATGTAGATTTCATGGCAGACACCCTTTTACTGTCCCCCTACAGATCAACACAGCAAAGCGGCTCCTGGAAAAGGGGAAGGAGGCACCTAATGAACCTGAGAGGAGCTGGTTCCAGACCAAAGAAGAGAGGAAGAAGGAGAAAAGTATGTCCTGGAAGTTCATCAAAAAGCTAAACATAGAATTACTGTAGGACCCAGCAATTTCACTCCTAGGTCTATGCCCAAAAGAATTGAAAATGGACTCAAACAAATCTGTATGCCAGCACTCCTTGAAGCATTATTCACAATAGCCAAAGGGTTAGAAACAACTGTGTGCATCAACAGATGAACAGATGCACAACACAAAATGGGGTGTGAGTAAATGATGGAATACTATTCAACCATAATGAAGTTCTGATACATGCTGCAAAGATGAACTTTAAAAACATGCTGAGGGAAATAATCCAGACACAAAGGATAAATACTTATGATTTTGTTTATATGAGGTACCTAGATAGGCAAATTCTTTTATTATTATTATTATTATTATAGTATCATTGCTATATAATCTTATGAAGGTTTCACACGAACAACATTGTGGTTTCAACATTCACCCATATTATCAAGTGAAAGGCAAATTCTTACAGAGAAAGTAGAATCAGGATTACCAGAGTTGGGGGAGGGAGCCCCCCATTAATAATAAATGGTTATAAGAGCTTTTGTTTGGGATGATAAAAAAGTTTTAGAAACAGATAGTGGTGATGGTTGTACAATGTTGTGAGTATAATTAATGCTACTGAATTATACACTTAAGAATGGGTAAAATGGCAAATTTTTTGTTAAATTTATTTTGCCACAGTTTTAAAAAATTAACTTGGGAAGATAGTTACATAAATTCCTTTCCTCTTGCCCTCATCCCCCAGCTCCCCATTTTTTTTTTTTAACACAAATGAATTCACTTTTTTCTACACCTTGTTTTTTTCAATTAATTTTATGGCTTGGATATCATTTTATATAGGTACACATATAGCCGCCCTTTTTTTTCCTAAGGCTGCATGGTCTTCCATCCTATGGGTAGATTGTGATTTATTTAATTTTTCCCCATTAAAGGGCATTGAGGTCATTTCTGTTTTGCTATTGTAAATAAGTGATGCACCCGTTCAGATACAGGTGCCCTTTAACAATTAAGAAAGTATATTTGATTTGTAGGATAAATTCCTGAAAGTAGAACTGTAGGTTAGAGGGTATATGTATTTATTATTTTGTTAAGGATTGCAAGATTACCCTCTGACTTGATTGTACTGGCAATTTAAGAAAAACTGCTTATGTCTGATGGGACAAAAAATTAGAATCTATGAATGTTAAATTCCTGTGTTAAAAACACAAATAACTATGGGAAGGTGTGGAGGGTTGTTGAAGTGAACTAAAATCTTCAGCTTTCGTAATAGGAGATAGATAATGAATCTCTCAAATGGATTGAGAAATAGTAGAACAGCATGTTATTTAGTAAAATGAAGATAACCACCAGAAGAGGAGGTGATTGCTGTTTTCTCATTTTAAGCCCTTAAGTACCAGTTTAAAACGTGTGCACTTATTGTAAGTTTAAAAAAAGTTACAGAACCGTACCTGAAATCTAATGCTCCCTTCTCATCCCAGTTGCCAAGGCTCTGCAGGAGTTTGACTTGGCCTTAAGAGGAAAGAAGAAAAGGAAGAAGTTTATGAAGGATGCCAAGAAAAAGGGGGAGATGACAGTGAGTGGCCTCCCCTTTGGACTTGGGTCAGGGCTGTCTGGTCTGGCCCATACTCACACATCATCCCTCTCTCCAGGCAGAGGAAAGGTCCCAGTTCGAAATCCTCAAGGCACAGATGTTTGCTGAGCGGCTGGCCAAGAGGAATCGCAGAGCCAAGCGGGCCCGAGCAATGCCTGAGGAGGAGCCAGCTCCTGGTAGGAAGGTTCTTTCTGAAATCTGTGCTTGGGGTAGGGAGAAAACTGGAAGGACAATGGTAAGAGCTCACATTTTCTGAGTAGTGAGTTAGTACCAGTGTGTACAGCTATCCTTCTGTTGGCTCCAAATGGTGAAGTGACCGTGTGGTTGGTGGAGAAAGCTAGGATTTGAACCCAGGCCTTTCCGTCTCTGGAACCTAAGCCCTTACCAGCTGCTACTTGGAGTGGGGCAGCGTAGAAGGAAGTGAAGATGGTCTTTGGCCCTTTTCACATTTAAGTGGTCTGTTTCACTTTTGGATTCCGCAGTCATCCTTTAGGGTGTTTCTTTACACCTGGTACTACTCCTGATTCCTCAACCCTTTTCTGCTGGGATCTGAGGTCTCCCCTCCCTGTCAGTTTAAATCATCAGGCCAGAGCACCCAGAACTTGGAACCATTAACCTGAGCTTGAGGATTGAGGAGCTTGATGGTTACAAAGATGTGTTTAACCCATTCTTTCTGTGCACAGCCAAGAAGCAAACACAAGTGAAGAAATCTGTATTTGATGAAGAACTCACCAACACGAGCAAGAAGGCCCTCAGACAGTATCGAGCTGGGTAGGGTTTTAAGTCATCATGGAGTTTTTGGTATTTTGATGAAAGCTATGAATATTTTCTCCCTTCTTCCCTACTGCAGCTTTATAATATATAATCCCAAGGGCTCCTGTCTGCCTCCCTACCCTCCCTAGTCCATGATCCCAGGATGAGAACAAGAGAAATATTGAAGCCCTCCTGCATGGGAGCTGAAATGGCACATCTTTGGTTAAAAAGTAGAACTTTCCCTCAGAAGGGTGATAGAACTCCAAACAAAAGATCCTGTTTGCTCTTGGGAATGTGTCCCCTCAAGGCTGGCCAGAGTTGGGAAGGGGCTAGACTGAGTTTCCCAAGTAGTTTTATACATACATGAGAAGGGCCCCTTCCAGTCTTGTTCTGAAGTTGGGCCCTGACTTCCACAAACCTGTATCATCAGATGGAAACACAGCCTTAAAGCCTCAGGCCCCCAAGCGATGCATCTGTGATGGCAGCTGCTGCATGTGGGAACTGGGTTGCTGGTGACCATCACCCATTTGTCAGCCTGCCCTTTGGGCATCTCGTCTTCTCTTATAGCCCCTCCTTTGAAGAAAGGAAACAGTTGGGCTTGCCCCACCAGAGACGAGGAGGAAACTTTAAATCTAAATCCAGGTAATGTTTGTATTTTGGAGGGCCAGAGATTATGACTGTTTGGGATTGGAGAGGAAACCTTTCATTGGAAACAAGCTCCTCTTTCCTGTTTCTGGTCTTTACCCTGCTGGTTTTCTTATTAGGTACAAGAGGAGGAAGTAGCTGTGGTGATGCAAGTTCGTGGGGCGACCCTTAGGTCCTTTCCTTGTGCGAAGTTATCTTGCCCTGATCTGTCTTTCCTTCATTTGTTAAAGAAATTCTTTAAAACTTAAGTCTGTGTCATTTGTCCATTAAAGAAAAACAATTGGGGGTGGGAGTGGGGGTAGTGAGTAGAGCTGTTTCCTAAGCATCCGTCTTGCTGATTAGCTCTCCCATGAACAATGTGCCAAATGGAAGTATTTTATGGAAGGGTAAAGAAACCAATCTCACTGTATTATTTTATTCCTGTCTCTTCTGTCAATAGCAGTCTACCCCGAGTCTGCCCACTTGGCACAGCCACATATACTTGGAATACATCTTTATGCTTGTTGAGGAACTGGTTGTGGAGTGAGGAGATTGTTACATGTTCTCTTCTGTTGGTATCATAGAATATTTGTACAGCACCAACTGTTTACCAAAAATTGTGTTCTGAACATGGCCTTAAGTTCACTCTACTCCTATGAGGCAGGGACTGTTAGCCCCATTTGGCAAATAAAGAAACAAAGGTTTGGCAAGATGGAGTAACTTTCCAGTTACAGTTGTAAATTCAGGTTTTGAAACCAAGAGATACCTGAACCCATACCCTGACCCTGGACTATTCTGTGGAGTACTGCTGGAGAGATGGGATCTCAAAGTTAGCACCTGGTTACAAAAAAAACAGCTTTTACTACATAGAATGATGAATCAAAGGTCCTTTTGACAATGTGATGAAAGCTAGGGGCCACTCCTTAAGAAAATTGTTTGTGGTTTAGGTCATATATAATTCCAAGGAGTACAGACACTCCACCCCAGCTCAAAAATTCTAATAGTTACCCAGTAGCATGGAACCTTGACATTAAAGGGTGTGTTCAAAGCTATTCATTCAGGCTGTACCTAACCATGACCAACAGAGGGCTCCATTTCAGTAAATAATGCCACACCTGCATGATTAAGTACCCACTGTCTGTATATATGTGCTTCCAGAACGACCCACAAGCTAGTTGTTAGGCTAAATAAGCCAAGTGCATAACTTGTACTTTTTTCTTTTTTAAGGGCTGTATGTTGCATGTGCCTAGATTATCTCTGGGAAGACTCAAATAGCTGTTAACAGCATTGCTCTGGGGAAGGGAACTTGATTTGCCCTTTAGTATAGGTTGAAGAAACTTCTGCCATGAGTGAAAATGACACACCAGCTAAGTAAAAGCCCCATACCCAGAACGAAAGAACGGCCTCCTCATAGGTGGTGCCGTTCCGATCCTATCTCAAGCTGCCTTGAGCTGCTTTTTAACAGTTGAGGACAAATGTGGACCACTGATTTTCTCAATCAGTTTTTATTAATTGGCTTTATAGGCTAAAGTGCATAGTAAAGACAAAAAAGGAAATGCATACATAGGAAAGGGAAGTTTTCCTTGCCAACATTAGAAAGACCTGAGATGCCTAAGTGTCTAGGGAACATTGGACTGAAGGGGTATGTATGTAGGCAGCAGGCCTGGGGGCTGGCTTCTGGCATGGGTCTGGGGCCTGCAGAAGCTGCTGGCATGCTAACCCTACCCAGGCAAAAGATGCAAGAGGGTGCTGGGACAAAGGGTCACACTTTGGATAGGTGCTGCTGGTACCAAATGTGAGTTTAGTTCCATTCAGGGCCCCAGGGAACTGGCACTGCTACTGAACCTCTCCTACTGCAAGCAAAAAACCATTACCATCCCAAAGTAGAGGTCACAGGCAATGCACACAACAGGGTAACTCCGGTTAGCCCAGGCCTGCTTCATGAGCCCTCAGCTGTGGGCAGTCACACTTTTCCCACTCAGTGAATATGTAAGTAGGTCAGGATTAGTCAGTGGAGTCTTTGTCTTCACCCATGCCTCCATCTCCAGGAATGAGGGGGCCTGAGGAGGGCAGGAGGGATTCTTGTGCTCCTTGAAGGGAAATTGGTTTGTAAATATCCTCTGGGCCTCTCTTATTAGAATGAGTTAGTCTGCAAGTTAGGGCCTGGAAATTACAATGAGTCTGTTTCAATGACTTCATATCCTACACCCCGGGAGCACTGTAGAAAAAACATCTTGACTGAGTCAGGACCCAGAGATACCACTAGGTAGCCCTAGGTGGAAGCCCCAAACGTGCTCCAGGGAGTGTGTCTGCTAACACAGGAGAAAAAGAGGAGAAATCTGTTAATTCAGCTGAGTTCTGGAGGTAAAGTGCTTATTCTAGCACAGGGGTAAATCTAGAAACGAATGTGGGCAGCCCTAAAAGTGGATCCTTAAATAGGTGCTAAGACTAAAGGACAATAATAAAACTTCGGTTCCTACATAACGGAGCCGACCCCAGCCATGTGGTGGCTGGGCAAAAGGCAGCGGTGTGCCGTCTTCCTACATCATCCTCTGGATCTCCTCAAAGTTCATCAGGTTATTAGCTGTGTCAGACCAGGCAGCGTGCTGTGCGCCATCCATCTCAGAAGCAAGCTGGTTGCTACTTTCTAGAGTATGATTCATGCCTCCAATCGCCTCCTTACAGTCAGGACATGTGCTTCTCTGCATGGCTCCCCCACAATCGCTGATCACATAGACGTGGCCATTGGGACACTTGAACCAGTGGCCACGAGGAAAACCCATGGCCTTGACTATCTGCACTCGTTCTTCCTCTGAGATACCCAGGCCAGAGAAGGGTAGGGTGGTTTTCAGAGCTTCCATCTTCTTCTGCACAAGCCGCTCATCCTCCCGGGTGAATTTACACGTTCCCTCAAGGATCTTTCGGACACTGTAGACCTCTTCTGCTATGCTGCCTCTCACCTTCCCCCCTGCTATCCTGCAGCGGGCCAGGAGGTTCACCAGGTATGTGAGCCTCTGAATTTCACTTCGGAGGTCATCCAATTCCTGGCTGGTGAAGCTCAAACGCTTCTTGGCTAGCCACTCGTGGACCTGCTCTAGTCGAGTCCTCACTGTCTTTTGTTCTGAGACATGCACCTTTTTCAAGGATTCCCACAGGCTAGCTAAGTGGCCATAAAAGTTGATGTAATTCTCAACAAGGCCCAGGTCCTTCACTGACAAATTTTTCTGGGTCAGCTTCTCCTTCGACACCAACATCAGGAAGTGTTCAGGAAGCACCTGGTAGAGGTGGCTCTGGCTCTCCAGCAGGGCCTTAAGCCGTTCCTGGCTGCTTGCGATTTCCACTGCTGAGCCCTGGATTTTTTCCTTGACGATTTCAATCTCCTCCAGCTGCTGTTTGATGCTGGTTCCGTATCTCAGGTTTTTGCGGATAGGCACCTGGCAGATAGGGCAGACTTTCAACTTGATAGCAACTTCTTCATCCTTCTGCTCATTCATGTAGCGATCCAGGGCTTGTACCTCAAAGATGTGGCTGCAGTCTTCTAGCTGCACAAAGCGGGCATCAGGCTCATCCTCAAAGCCAAAGAAGATTTGGGTGACTTCTTCCTGGTGGCAGACACGGCACTTCGTGGGGCATGGTTCCCCACATAAACCAATGCAGGGGTGGCCGCAAGCCAGCAGCTTAGTACAAGGCACATAGCATGGGGGTCGGTTGCAGGGCTCAGAGCAGAGTTTGGTACACTGGTAGTGCTGGCAGCGCCAGACACAGGGTTCAACACAGGGGCTGCACAGTTCTCCACACTTCTTCTTGCACTGGCTGTGGACACAGCGGTTCTGGCAGGTCCGCTGGCAGGGTGGGCACTCACCAATGCATGGCTCCTGGCACTTGTGTGAGCAAATGAGCGGGCGCTTACAGGGCTGCTGACAGCGCTCATGGAAGCGCCCTTCAAAGCAGCTGTGGCAGGAGCCAGGGCAAGGATGCCCACAGTCTAAGATGGTGCCACACTTAGTGGTGCACTTGACTGGCAAGCCATACATGAGGTCTTCCACAAGACCACATTTCACCTGCTGGTTATGCCCACACTTGAGTTTTACGGTGACCATTTCTGAACACAACTGTACACAGTCCTCACCACATGGGTGGCTGCACCTGTGCCCACATTTCAGGACCTTGGGACAAGGCTCTTGGCAGCAGAAGTCTGACTCAGACATGGAACAAGGAACCATTTGTTCATGGCCACAGCAGGGCATGATTTTGCGCACCTTCACCTGACAAGGCTGACACTCCTGGAAGCAAACGAGAGGGCACCGGTGCCCAACCTGGCAGATGACCTTTTGGCATGGCTTCATACACTGGAATTCCTTGTGCGAAGAGTCATAGGGGTGGCAGGCACGAGTGCAAACATGCCCGCAGCCCAGCCGGAACTCACAGGGTAGGCTGCAGCCTCCTTCAGGAACTTTTTGGAAGTCAGAAGCTTTGGATACTAAGGTGTGAGTATCAGGGTGGTTCTGGCAGCAGAGCCGGAGTGTGTGGCCTATTTGATTGTTCTCTCGAAGAGTGTGGATGATCTTGCTCCACAAAGGCACTTTGGCCAGCATCTGCATGTTTCCAATGCAGTACATTCCCTTCTTGGCACGGGACAAGGCCACACAGATGCGGTTGGATATTTGGAGGAAACCTGCCTTGCCTTCCTGGTTACTCCGCACTAGTGAGAGAAGGATGATATCATTTTCTTCCCCTTGGTATTTGTCCACCACATGGACCTTGACACCAGCAAATGTCTTAGCAGGCATGAGCTTACGCAGGCAGAAGAGCTGCCCGGTGTAGGTGGTGAGGATGGTGACCTGGGAGGGCAGGTACTCCTGGCACAGGAAGTACTTGCACAGCTCTACCACAAAGCAAGCCTCATGCTGGTTCTGGTGGCTTTTGCCTTCTTGGATTTCCTGTTCGGGAAAGTTGTGTTCTACAAAGAAAAGGTTGGAAGAGACCCCCTGGAAAGGAAAAGAAGTGACATGTTAGAAAATCCATTCATGGAAGTTTTTTCTTCCTATCTTCATATGTGTTAGCCACTGATCCTGTTCCAGGGAGGGAGCTTGGAAGGCCTTTTGTATATGCCACTATACAAAAAGTTAGTCAGTTACCATGTGCTTTGTTTTGGGGCCATGGCAAATAGTCACATGGATAAAGAACTTATCTACTTTGGTTTTCAAGACATCTGTTTGATATTAATACTTGTAAGAGCCATCCATAATCCAACCATTCTGGTCCAGGGAACAGGCAGCAGCTATGATGATGAAAGTAACGAGAGAGCAATTTACAACTTATGAGCACTCCACTGGGCTGACTGCTTTATATACATCACTCCTTCAATACAAGAATGGAACAAGGCAGCTCCTGTTATTCTCACTGTACAGAACACCCTGACACTCAGAACTGGAGTACAATTTGATAAAAGATTACAGACCTACTAAGTGGCAGAGACAGGATTCAAAAACCCAGTTCTATATTCTCAACTGCTATACTATTCCTCCTCTTATTTTTTTTTCTGTGGCACAAAACAGGTCATTTAATTAATTAATTGATTTTTAATTTTTTAATATTTATTTATTTATTTTGGTATCATTAATATACAATCACATGAGCAACACTGTGGTTACTAGATTCCCCCATTATCAAGTCCCCACCACATACCCCATTACAGTCACTGTCCATCAGTGTAGTTATTCCTCCTCTTATTAACCATCTTTTTAAAAAAAGTTGGCTCTATTCCCTTCTGAAAGTCCTTTTTTAATCCCGAGGAAAACACAGCTTCGCAGGTTCCTGACAGCATCAGAGGAAGAACAGGTGGGAAAAACTCACCTTAATCTTCTCATATCTGAGAACGGAGGGATGATTTTCTAGATCCTGGTAAATGTGTGGCGTCAAAAGCCGGGCAATTTCAGGGCGCATGCGGTGCTGAAACAAGACATGTCATTAGAAACATGGGTGCAGAATAAATTGACAGTTTTCTAAAGACTAGGATGCTGCATGGTGGAAAATCCGGGGAGGCACTTGAAAAGAATAACAGGATGAAAAGAGCAGAATGTAAACAGCTCTTTAGTCCAACATAAACTCAACACAGGCTGATCTTGAATTATTTTAAAACAGAAAACAAAATTAATCTGACAAAACCATTTCATTACTAGGCCAGTTTTATTCTTATGAGATCTTCCTGGCTGGCAGCTGGCACGTTCCCAGGAACCTTCTCCTGGACATGTGGTTAATAACAGAGGCCCAGCTTCTCACCTGGTAATTCAGACGGACAAAGGGAATGTTTACTTTCACCAGCCGTTCAAAGAGGGACACCTCCAGATTGAAATTCTTGGCCAGGTCATACACATTGGTACTGGGGCACAGCTGAGAAGAGAAACATGTCTGAGGACTCTATTGAAAATGTATTTTAACTATCCATTCACTCACCCACCCATCAAATGTTTTTCAAGTGCCTTCTATGTGCTGGGTATTGCTCTAGGAGCTGAGAGGCTAAGGATAAAGAACAAAAAGGGCCCTGAAGATAACAAATGGGGTGATGTGATTGAGTGTCCAGGGTGAGGCTTCTTTAGACAGAAGAGTGACATCTGAGTTGACGCCAGCATGGAGGAAATTGCCAGTCATTTGAAAAGCAAGCGGTGAGGTGGAGTAGGAAGAACAGGGGTGGGCAAATAGTGAACAAATGAGATAGTAGTATGAGGTCAAGTCAGAGAAGGAGACTGAGCCCTGAGAATATCTGCCTTGGCAGGCCACTTTAGGAAGTTTGACTTATATTAAGTGCAATGGGAATATGGAGTGACATGATCTGGTTTAGTTTTCTTTTTTAGTTCACTTTGGCTAATCCATTATGAAGAATGGATTAGAGGATGCAAAATAAAAGCTGGGGGACAGAGAGCATGCTGTTGTAATAGTCCACTGAAAAAGCATGGCGGATTAGTAAAGAAAAAGAGGGAACAGATGAAATGGATGCTACCTTTAAAATACACCCCAAATCTAAGAGCACCTGCTTTTAGATTGAACGTGGGAGGTGAAGAAAAGAAGGATCACAGAAAACCATTAATAAATTTAGGAATGGTAAAACAGAGAGCCCAGGGTCTTCCTATCTGATTCCATTGCCCAAAGAACTAGCCCATCTTCCAAAAAATCCTACCCTACCTGTTGGTGGTCCCCAATCAGAATGAGGTGCTGGCAAGCTTTGCTCAATGTGGCAATTGTATGGGCCTCTAGGACTTCAGCAGCCTCTTCCACGATGACAATCCGAGGTTCCACCTTCTGCAAGATCTGGCGATACTTGGCTGCACCTTGAGTCAAGAGACAAAAGGCCCCTCTGAGCTGATGCACTGGACCCACCAGGCCACTGGACTTCTGGGTCAGGGGCTCCTGGATCTCGGTCTGGGACAACCAAGATCTCACATTCACCCAAGGCTATGGTGATCACTGAATGAGAAAATGAGTGCTGCTGGGTGGTCTCTAGAGCACCACACTCATTTTGGCCATTGTTGGGGTTCCAACACAACAGAAGCAAGTGGCTGAATTTCACCAACAGTTCTCTAAACACAGCTTGCTTTCAATAGCTCTTAATGGCATTTTCCTTTAACTTACTAAAGGAGCTTTCTGTATCTGTGCTAGAAAATCTGATAGGAGCTTGGCAGCAGGAGTGAACAGCTGGAGCAGGTAAATGTCCCCATGTTGTCCTACCTGTGGTTGTCATTCCTACGACCTGGGCATCTTTCAGGATGTGCAGGTCTTCTTGGAGTCTCAGTTCAGCCATTCTCTCTGCTGATGTGCGGTACTCGCACTCATAGCTGAGGATTTTTCGGCGGATGTCAGCCTGGTACATCTGTAGCCACAGCCTGGAGAATGAAGAACCAGGCAGAGGAAGCTATGTGTTCTTTGAGAAGGTGGAGGAACTCCCTTCAGTGTGCCCTATGCAGTAAGTAAACCTAGACCCCTGAGGAGCTTACAGGCCATAGGGAGAGGGAGGAGGGACCCAGTTGTGCAGGGACCCAAGAGTCCAAAATGCCCAACAAAAAGGTGTGCAAAGAGATGTATCTAAGTGGTCATGAGCTAAGGAGGAACAGAGGTTAATTATTGGGGAGAGTAAGGGACTTCAAAAGCTTCAAGAAGAATTTCTCACAAATTCTCTCTGCCCTATGCCTGCCTAGGTAGCCCCCCCCTCCCCTAATTCTCCAGTCTTATCTTACAAGTTAAACAAATTTAGTCACTACTCTGCTGTAAAACTTCCAATGGCCTTTTGAGATTCTTCAGATAGAATCCACACTCCTCACACTTTAGCTCTGAGGCCCTGCAGTCTGGCCCCTGCCCAGCTCCCTGACCTTACTTTCCATTTCTCTCAGCCACAGTTCAGTTTCTGAAACAGACATGCTCCTTTTCATCTCAAGGACTTTACCTATGTGGTGCCCACACTCTCGTTTGCTCTCCTTCCCCACTGGCATTGTTAATGCCTATTCATCTTTCAAATCTTGCCTCCCATGTCATTTTCATGGATACTTAAGACCAGCTCAGATCCCAAGTTAATATCCATAACACTCCTTGTTCTTTTCTTTCTTAGTGTTTATGCCTATTTGTAACCTTTTATTTATGTAATGAACTAATCTGTCTCCCTGGATAGACTCCTTTCTAGGGGTGCATCCCTAGCAAGCAGCTCACTGGGGGTGCGCAATCTTTAGTGAACACTGGTGAAGATCTGTGGGGGTTATGTTTTAGGAACAGAAAAGGGACCCTACAGGAAAATTACATGGGCTAACCAGGAGTTGGGTAGGGGGTAGGCACAATACCTATAAAGCTGCCAGCGGGAATTCAAGTCCAGCTGCCAAACGTCCTGGATTTCATTGGCCTCGGCCTCAGTTATGGTGTTCAGTTTGCGAAGCTCAACCTTCACTTTCTTCTTCATTTTCTTTTTCTGGCTGCGCTGGGTCTGTAGACATTAATAACAGCCAGGGGCATGAGACAGAGGCAGGCCCAGTTCTATACCTGAGGTGGGGGCCAGAGCACATCAAAAAAGGGACTGCCACCTCTGATAAACATTTTCAAGTGTCTCGCACTCTCCTAACAGATACTCCATTGCAGAGTGGCTCAACAAGGGCTGTGAGCCAGTCTGCCTGGGTTCAAAGCCCTATAAATCTCTTAAGAGGTGTGGGACCTAGAATAAGTTGCTGAACCTCTGTGTGCCTCAGAATCACCTTCTATAAAATGAGAACAGTAACAGTACCTCTTCACAGATTGCTGGATTAGCTGAAGGAGTAAATGCACAGAAAGCACTGAGCTCAGAGCTGGCACTGCTTATCACTGACACAGTCTGCTGCTCATTCCTAAAACTTGTGTATCATCAAAGGAGTGGAGGTGACCCTCTTTTGATGAATGCCATACAGTGCCTGCTAAGAGTCTTAATGCCAACATATCAAGCTAGTACCTTTAACGAGTAAGTAAAAGGCACCATTTAGGAGCAAGTGCCCTCCCTTGACTCTCACTGAGTCTGAGGCCGTGAGCCTTTAGAAGGATTAGCATGCAAGATGGATGTCACAGTATTATGGACCTGCCTCCAAATCAAAACCAAACAAACCAACTCCTCCTGAGGCTAGGGGCCAGAGATTTGCCCAATCCATGCTCCTAGTATTGGGATCAGACTCTGTCCATCACATATAGTAAAACTCAACTAGGAGACCAGGTCCAAAGCCAGCAGATTGGTGAAAATTAAGAGAAATAGCGAATTCCAGGGTGAATGAAGGATGAGTATTTCACCCCATCTGTGTGGACTGCTTCATTCTGTTTTACTTGAACCCTCTAAAATCGTAATACATGTTCACATACTTATTTGTAGTGGAGAAGGTAACAACCGTACAAGCACTGAGCACTGAGACCAGAAGTTTCTGATCTGACTCACATGCTGCACTTTTCTAAAAATTCAAGAGAAACACTTTGCTACCTGCTCCTGTCTTACAAATTTCTTACCAAGGCCCCTCTGAAATGCCATCGTTTTTAGATTATTGGGAATTGGACCCACCTTACACCAGGGTTAGGTTGTAAAATGGATAAATTAAGCTAACTGTGATGATGAGATAAATACACTGCTGTAACAGAAGTGGGCAAAAATAAGGGCTGCAGTTCAGGTCAGAACAGATGGTCCCAGGCCTGTTTCAGGAAGAGTCTAGCCCCTCCACTTGGCAGTAATAACTGAATCCCCATTTCCCATTCTGCTAAGGCTTTCAGGGGCCACAGGGAAGTGAGTTTACCTCCCACTCTCCTGTGGCTTGTTCCTGCCCAGCTGCTGTTCCAGGGCCATAGTTGTCTAGCCTCATGGCCAGAAGCACTTTATCCAACTCCTGGACTGCCCCATTCTCCTCCTTTTTCCGCCGCCGGGGCCTCACCACCTCTTCCTCCTCAATGACCCGGTCTGCTTGAATCAGGTCAGCCTCCTCTGCAATCTCAATCAGCGAACCCTCTTCTTCCCCTTCTTCCTCCTCCTCTTCTCCTTCTGCCTGGACTAAGAGAGGAAAGCAGGCAAGATAGGATGGAGACTCTTGAAGCCAAAGGATGAAAGAAGGCACTTATAAGAGCTTAGATGCAAGAAGACACTCTCAAGGAATTTAAGTGGTTAAGTGGTTATCCTCTAGGGAGGGAAACAGAGAGCAATGAATTAGGGGAGGGAGACTTAGGTTTCCTTATATAGTTTTGTGTTACATTTAAAACATATCAATGTATGCCTTTTTAAGAAAGGTTTATTTGTGTCAAGTACACAAAGAATATACAACGTAAATGTGAAATTTAAAGGATAAAAATCCATAAAATGAATATCCATGACCTCCTAACAAATTTAAACAGAAAATTATCAATTTTTTTGAAGACCCTTGTGGGCCCTTCTAACCTAAGTTTTATGTTATTCATTCCTCCCATTAAAAAAAAAAAGCTTTACCACATATATAAAACAACATATTACCTAGTTTTGACTTTGAACTCTATATAAATGGAATCAGACTGTATTTTTCCATACAGTCTGAATAGACTGTAATTGATCTACCCATTTTACAAATGTTGATGGACATTTGAGCTGTTTTTCTATCATCGATTGTGTGTGGCAGTTAGTAACCTCAGTACCAGCATATTAGAGTTCCCACTGTTCCACATTCTTTTTTTTTTCCCTAGATTTCCCCAAATTAATCTTTTTTCTTTTTTTAAGGTATCACTGATACACATTCTTATGAAGGTTTCACATGAGCAACATTGTGATTACTACATTCACCCATATTATCAAGTCCGCCACACACACCCCATTGCAGTCACTGTCCCTCAGCATAGGAAGATGCTATAGAGCCACTACTTGTCTTCCCTGTGCTGTACTGCCTTTCCCGTGACTTCCCCACATCATGTGTGCTAATCATAATGCCCCTTAATCCCCTCCTCCCTCCTTCCCCATTCACCCTCTCCACCTTCTTCCCTTTGGTAACTGCTGGTCTCTTCTTGGAGTCTGTGAGTCTGCTTTTTTTTTGTTCCTTCAGCTTTGCTTGGTTATATCCACAAATGAGTGAAATCATTTGGTACTTGTCTTTCTCTGCCTGGCTTATTTAACTGCCACTGCTCCATATTCTTATTAATGCAGAGTTATATCAAACTTTTTAATTTTTGCCAGTCTGGTGGGTGTATAACAGTGTCTCCCTGGGGTTTTAATTCCTTTTGTTTTTAATGAGCACTTTTCAAATGTTCACTGTCCATTAGTATTTCCTATTTTGTGGTGTGCTTGCTAAAAGTCTTTTACCTATTTTCCTATTAAGCTATTAATTTGTCTTTCTCTGACTGGTTATAGCTCTTTATATATTCTGAGTACTACTTTTAAGTCTTGCTCTTCAGGTCTTTACCATATTCCACCTTAAGATGTGATTCTAAGTAGACATGCACTTCTTACCTGTATTTTCAGGTCCTGCTGGAGCAACACTTTGGGTGAAAGAACTGATACCCATACCCAGCCACTCCAGCATCATGGAGTGTTTCAAGCCCTGGAAACAAACCCATTCGCTATCCTGAGGAAAGAAAAATAATCAGTCATAAGACTTCTATGGCAACCAGTGTGAAAGAAAGATCTCTTTGAAGGATCAAAAGTAATTCCCTTAAAATTACAGGTTGCAAATTGGTAACTCTTTGGCATCTGGAGCATTTAATATGGCTTGCATAGAATTTTTTTTTTTGCTTGCATAGAATTTTAAAAATATTTCCTGCATTTCTTGACAAAATCAAGAGCTACAGCAGCAACAAACCTGCATTCCTAAATGGCAACAAATGGCTGGAAATGGGCTGCTGCCCCACCTTTTCCAGTCCCCTCTACTTCCTAATGTCTCATATTTAGCCTGTTTCAGACATTTACTGGACCCGACTGACACCTTCAAGACTTTTGGGTTTATAACCGTGGTAATCACCAACTCACTAGTATCAGATCTACCATTTCTCTGGTTTCCTGGCCAGTCATTTTACAGAGATTGTGTCAGTTACTTGTTATAATACCTTTGAAGGCAAGTACTATTATTATCCTTGTTTGACTGCTGAGGGACCTGAGAACTTCACTGGCCCAAGTCACACGGTCAGCCTGTGCAACTTAGGTCTGTTGACTTCCAGGCTCTCTAGGTTGCCTCATTATGATTTTCTTTTATTTAACAAGCACTTACAGCACACATTAAACAAATATTAACTTGTTTGTCCAGATAATCCTACAAGAATTAAGTTGATCTGTAAGAAACTGCCATTTTTCAAGTCAAATTTACAGCTACTGGCAATTTCATGTGGTTCAACTTAATATTATTATCCCCACTCTATAAAAGAGGAACACACAGATTCAAACCCAGCAGGCTGGCTCCAGAGTCTCGTTCTTGAACAGTATACTCAACTGCCTCTCCTCATGAAAAGAACTTTTCACATTATGGCAGAATCAGATTACCAAACAGCTACTGCTTTGGCCTACTGATTTTGCTTGAGGCTCCCTCCAAATACCAAGGCAGAGAGATGCTTTGTCTTCCAGGATGACCCCTACCTGTATGGGTCCATTCATCAGGCTTTTCCAATGCTGTGGGGAGATGTACTTCTTCAGGTGCTGTTCCCGCAGAACCCCACGCATGGTGCACTCCAGGGTCTGGGCCCCTTCATGCAGCTCCTGCTCCGACTCCTTCATTTGTGTCACAATCTGCCAAGAACAGAGGGAAAGAAATGATGAGGAAGTATCATCGTCCCCCAAACTCAGTTTCTGCCTTGAGGGAGAACAAAGCTAAGACAGGAACAGCAAGGAGAATGAATATATAGACCAGTCACCAATTTCCCCAAGCACATTATTGTGGTCTTAAAACCAAAGGATTAGTATCTAAAATATCTAAAAGCCTCCTACCACCAGCAAGAAAACAGTACAACAGAAAACAGGCCAAGGATACTGTGGTGATGTCTCTCTTTTCCCCTTAGTAACAAGGACTCTGAGTTTTGGTTGTGCACATTGCTACCCAGCTAGAAGATGACCTTTCCCTGGTCAATGGGCTGTTGGTAGAAGTGCTCTGGGTGGTTTGAGGGAAGCAGTCTTAAAGTTCTAGCAGGGGGAGGGAGGGGTGATGTGCCTTCTGTCTTCTCTCCATCTTGGATTATGAGGGCAAAAGTCACGCCACGGGATTAGCGGGATGGAAGCCTGGAAAGAACCTGAGTCCTTCACTGCTTTGCAAGCATCCCTACCTTCCTTGGACAGCCTACTCAGAAAGCCACCGCTATCTTGTTTGACTTCCCTGAGTGACCTTAGATTCCAAAGCTGGGACTCACACTCATGTAGGCTCTTCGGAGGTGCATGGGGAGGCTGTGGCGGAATTCCCGCTTGTTCCTCAGCTCCCTCAGGGTGAACTGCTTCAGGATCTCACTGTTGCTCCTTCCACCTACCCGCACGATGCTGGTTTTTTGACATTTGTAGATGCCTACAGAGCAAAGTGAAGCATGATAGAGTTGAGAGTTCTCTCAGGTAAGTGCTGGATGTGTCTGTGATGTTAGCTCAGCTGGTCCCTTACAGGAATCTACCCCATTAACGAACAAGAAAAATCTCAGAAATGTGACCTGCAGAGCAGTAAAGTGTGGTGCTAGGAGAACAGGCTTTAGGAACTGGGAACTGATCCTGGCTCCCTTATTGGTATGTAACCTGGGACAAGTTACTTAACTTGAGCCTCAGTTTGTCTGTAATTCAAACACAGTAATACTTTCTATATAGGTCTATGGCCTGGACAAATAACAGTATCCTTTTAGCTCCTAGGTAGGGCCTAGCACAAAGTAAGCCCTTAGTAAATGTTCTCTATTATTCACCCTAGTTATTTATTGACTGGTTATGATGTGCCAGGCATGTGCAAAATTCTGAAAAGTCAAAATAGACTCAGTTCCTAATCTGGTTCTCTTGTCTCACTGTCTGGCAAAGAAGATGTGTATTAAACAATTATTATCATTAGCAAAAAATGCAGTAAATACTGTAAGTACCTGATGCTGTAAGTGTGTAACAGGGGACCTTATCTAATATGGGTAAGGGGTAAGAATCTAATTCTTGAGGATCTGATATTTAAACTGAGACTCCAAGAATAAGGAAGATTTAATCTAGGTGCAAAGATGATATAGAGGAATGGAAAATAGTATTCTAAGCAAAAGAAAGGACATATGCTTATTAATTTATTAATGCAATTAGTATTTTTTGAGCACCTAGTATGTGCCAGGATCTGTGAATACAGCAGAAACAGGAGTGACCCTCAGTGTTTACAGTCTTGGATACAGACATACACAAAAAGTTATCACATTATGTGCTAAGTTTCTGAAGAAAAAATACAAAAGGAGACTTAAACTTGTCTGGGGGCAACAGGGAAAGTCCACCTGAAGAGAAATTTAAGGTGAGACCTAAAGAATGAGTTGGAGCCAGCCCGGCTGGATGGGATAAAGATGGAAAGAGAGAAAGAAAAAGGGCATTCTAGGGAGGGGGAACAGCATGGGCCAAGGAAGAAGCTGGAAGAATTCATGGAATTGAAGACAATCAGTGTTCCTGGAGCAGGGGAGAACAGGAGATGAGGTTCAGAGTTAGGCTGGAGAAGAACACAGACAGCCTTAGAGGTGATGGTTAAGGACCACTGACTTCATTTACAGAGCAATAGCAAGCTACTGAAGTTGCTGATGGTTCAGCAGCTTCCTGATAAAGAACTATTTTGCCTACAGACATTACCTTCCAGAAACTGGTCCAAAGCATGATTAGTGTAACACACAACCAAGATGGGGAACTTCTGGGGCCTAATTTGCCAAACAGGCTCATTGGTTAGAAGGGCCTGAATAATTTTTAGACCTACATAGGTTTTGCCTAGAAAACAAGGAAAAAGGAGAGTTAAAAAACTTAAGGAGACTTCCTAATTACTTACAGCAAACTATTATTAAAAAAATTTTTAAGGTAATACATTGAGATGGTTTAAAATCCAAGAGGCACAAATGAATATATTATGAAAAGCCCCCTTGCTCTTGGGTCCCCCAGCCATCCAGTTCCTCTTTTGGAAGCAACCAATATTACTAGTTTCTTGTGTAACTTTCCAGAGATAATCATTCTATGAATATACAAATAAATATGAAATATATTTTTCTAGCCTTCCCCCTTTCTTTAATACATATGGTAGCAGATTATTTTCAGTTTTACATCTTGCTTTCTTTTACTTAATGTATCTTGGAGGTAGTTCTCTGTTATTACAGAAAAATAATTCTTCTCTCTTACAGAATTGTTGTGAGGATGACATATGTAAAGCATGTAAAAGGTATCTGGCACAGATTGCTATTATTATGTACTTGGTTAACTTAAATTAATATAAAATCAAACAAATTAATGGAACTTTTGATGAAGCTGAGGTAATGCATCTTGCTAAGTCTGACCCATTAGCAGTCATTTCTAACTTTGTGACTTTGACCTATACTATGCATACCAATGGGTCCCCCTGGAAAATCACTATGAGCAGCTACTTGGGAATGTTTCTAACTGGAACATTCTAGAAACCTAGAGTCAAGCCTCCCTTGCCTATTTCACTGGGCACATGTGATATGCTCTGAAAAATTCTTACCTGTTCCAGGAGGTCCCTGAATAATAGCCAGCTCCCTTGTGAGGGCAAACTGCAAGGCTTCCATCTGGGAGTCATCCAGCTTCAGGGCTTCTTTTGAGGGCCACTGACTGGGGTCTAAGACATTAACTGTGGGATGTCTCGAGCCCTCAGCATTCCTCAGAGATTCTCCAGTGGCTGAGGGATTGTTTACTAAGGGAGTGAAATCATATCTGCCCCCCATTAGCAAGTACCCTGGCTCCTTCACATGAGAGTCACACTCCACAATGTTCCTCTGAAAGGGGACATCTTCCTCTTGGACCTCCTGAAGTCCTTCTAGGACATGCCTATAGGCCTCAAAGTATGCTGTTGTTTCCACCATGAGAAAAGAGTCAGAGGGCTGGACCTCTGCCAGGAGCTGCTGGCTCTGCTCATCGAAACAGAGCTGGACAATCCCTCGGCAGAGATCTTCCTGCTCCCGGTTAGAAACAGTGGCAAAAAGAAATGTCTCAAAGTTGTCCTTGGACATGCACACCAAAGACCCATACAGCAATCGCTTGGAATTCTGCCAACGAACAAACTTCAGTGGTTTTGTGTCAAACTGCACTTTGTAGACAATGCCTGATGATGAACACACAGGGGTGATAATCCGAGTATCAAAGTAGATTCGGATATCATCGAACTTTCTCTTCCTCAGGCCTTGGTCTTCAAAGCTTTGGAGAAGCTCCAAAATGCCCTCTCGTAGAGGTCTGACAAAATCCTCTCGCAGTAGTCGGAAATGGGTATCCAGATAGACAGCAGTGCTTTCATATTTTCCAGAAATAATGTTGGGGCGAAGGAATGGTCTTTCATCCAAGTGCACTTCATTGTAAGTAGGGTAAATGGGCATGGTCCGGTAGTTCTCAATATGGTCTTCTGCCTCAGGCTGCACTAGAGTGTATGTGTCCACTCTTAAAGTGCCCTCTCGCCTCTTTTCCTGCAGATGTTCAATGATGGTCTGCACCTTTTCTAGGCTCTTCTCTGTCTCCTCTTCTATGTCAACACCAGAAGCTCTCAAAGCATTAAGAGAAGCTGGCAAGAGAGAAATAAGCATGGAAGTTTCCTGCACGGAGCTGGCAGGGAAGACGCTTACGAGGTCCTGAAGGAGGGAAATGATGTTGCTAATGTGTTCTGGATATTGGTTTCTAACATCGGGGATGGGTTCAGTGATCATTCCTACCACATAAGCTGGCAGGCAGACTTTGAGGAATTTGGAATTCTTCAGTATGTCCAAGACATGGAGAATGCTCTGGCGGTCCATTTTGGAGCTGCAAGCCTTCCGAAGAACCTGGCAGATGAGCTCAAGGAAGTTGGATTTCATGTAAGAATGAGACAGGAGTTCCTTCAACCCTACACTTGTGGCAAGTGTGATGACCACCTCAGAGGGATCTTTCTGCAGAAGACTTTCTAGGAACTTATAGCCGAGTTTCTTCACCTGCTGTGACTGTTCTGAAGGCTTCTGGTGGGGGGTCCGCCATTGCTGAAAATTTTCATCGGACCATGGTGGTCTGTGGTTCCTTCCCTCCTGGTTGCTGTTTCTCTGCTTGGCATCATTCTTCTGACTACCATGTCTTTGACCTCTAGGTTCATCACTGCTATTACCCTCATGGTTCCTCCTTCCCGGATGTGGGTTTCTGCCCATGGCTCCAAACCTCTCTTCTGTTTGTCGGTAAGCAACAGGATGGTTGTTGGCCCTAGGTTGCCTTCCTGGCTGGTTAACTCCTCCTCTGAGAGGATTGGCTGGTGGGTTACTGGACTGATTTCTAGCTCTTGGTGGTAATTCTCTATCCATAGGCCCTAAACACAATGGAGATATTGGCTAAGCACCAAAATCAAGGTACAAGAAAATCCAACAGAACAATGAATATGCTCTCATTTTCCAAAACAACTAAGGAGTTTAGGTTTTATTTGGAGAGAAAAAAAGGTTTCCTACCAAGTCACATAATACAGATTACCATGGTTGCTGTATATATTTTGAAAAGTTTTTCAAAAGGAACAAAAGGGAAAATTCGTTGAGTGGCTAGTACATACTATAGAACAAACAATTGCAGTATCTCTTAATCTTCGTAAGCTGGGATTGTTTCAGAGGGTCAAAAGATCAGTCCATTGCTTCTAGTCTCTTGCCAGTACCAAACAACAGTCAAAGCATGAATTTCAGAGCCAAACAGACCTGGTTCAAATATTGGCCTGGGCACTTCCTCACTATATAACTGTGTTGCCAAGTTGTGCAATTTCTCTAAGCCTCATTTCTGGGTTGTTGTAAAAATTAAATGTTTCTCAAATGCTTAGGATAATACCTGACACACAAAAAGCTTTCATCAATGTTAGTTATTACTAGTAGCACTAGTAATAATTTTCTACTGGGAATACCCTGTTGATTTCTAGGACCATTGATTCTGCCACTGAACAATTATGTCATAGGCAACAAGAGGCATCAAGTGGGATGAAACTATAAGGAGAAATGCTTTTTGAACTCTGTCCAGCACCAGATGGTAAAGAAGGGAAGACAGGGCTTCCTTTACCAAGATGTTTTTGAACTAAGTAATAGATTGTGAAGGAAACTGAAAAACGAAACTGAAGTTTTGTCTCAGAAAACTGAAAAATGAAACTTAGTTCTGTTTCAGAAACTAAAAATTTTAATTCAAGTTTTCCTCCTTTCTGCAGCATGAGTTCATCCACATAATATGATCTATTACAACCCTCAGACTAGAAGGTTTGGGAGATGGAGGAGACACATCTTTTACACAGAAAAGCTAACATTACCCTTTGGATGAAGCCAAACTTGTCTTCCTGGATCTGCCACACATTTCGTAAGTGACCTTGACCAACATATCCTAGTCCAGTTTTTTTCACTTACCTTTCCTGTAAAACTGATTCTGGAGCTGACCCAACTTAGCACAATGTCTTGGAGATTTTAAAAACAAACAAAATAAAACTGTATAGAGTGATTTGATCATAAAAATGTTATGGAAGTTAGATGCTGAAAAAGCATTTGACAAAATTCAGCATCCATTCATGATTAAAACTCTCAACAAAATGGGTATAGACAGCAAGTACCTCCACATCATAAAGGCCATATATGACAAACCCACAGCTAACATCATACTTAACAGCGAGAAGCTGAAAGCTTTTCATCTAAGATCGGGAACAAGACAGGGATGCCCACTCTCTCCGCTGTTATTCAACATAGTACTGGAAGTCCTAGCCACGGCAATCAGACAAAACAAAGAAATACAAGGCACCCAGATTGGTAAAGAAGAAGTCAAATTGTCACTATTTGCAGATGACATGATACTGTACATAAAAAACCCTAAAGACTCCATTCCAAAACTATTAGAACTAATATCTGAATTCAGCAAAGTTGCAGGATACAAAATTAACACACAGAAATCTGTTGCTTTCCTGTACACTAACGATGAACTAACAGAAAGAGAAATCAGAAAAACAATTCCATTCACAATTGCATCAAAAAGAATAAAGTACCTAGGAATAAACCTAACGAAGGAAGTGAAAGACCTGTACTCTGGAAACTACAAGACACTCCTAAGAGAAATTAAAGAGGACACTAACAAATGGAAATGCATCCATGCTCTT
>JAVSCE010011520.1:0-10729 GCA_032199065.1 Smutsia gigantea
AGAATAAATATAAAATCTAGTTCAACAATAGCACCTTTATATACCACACTGCACTTATGCTGTGTGATGGGACACTGCTGCTTGATCCTTGCAGGTTGTTTGGGGATGTCTGGTCAGGATTTTCTTGTTGTATATATATAGTAAGTTCCCATTATGTTATAGCATTGGGGCTCAAGGATAAAATTGTTTTATGGATGTCCTACCCCAAGTTTCATTTCTCCAGATTTTATAGCTTTCAAAGTATTTTCCTTACAACCAGATGAAGTAGGCAGAGCAGGTATTATTTTCCATATTTTATAGATAAAGAAACCAAGGCTTAGTTATGACTTGAAATTAATTATAGTTCACTGCACTACATTTAATAAGATTTTTTACTATGTCATTTTATGTTACTTTTTTTCAAGTTTTCTAATACACTGTAGCTTAATCTTTGAACAATATCTGACCAAAATCATAGGAGTTGAACCTGTATCCATTTGAACTCTCTGAGATTAAATGGATACAGTTAAATGGATATAGATTTTTGGAAGTATAAACCAATGTATTTTTCATTCCCCTTCAATCATGATGCCTTACAAGAGGCAAGGGCAGATACCTCCAAGACCAAATACATCCACAGGGCAGAGAAGGGGGATATGACCTTCAAGATGTCCTCACCAAACAGGAAGCAAAGGGAAACCATATGATGCTGGGCAGAGGAAGAGTACCTTACTTCCTTAGCAGTAGCTGGAGCAAGAGTCCAACACTTAATGCTGAGGGTGGCAGGATGTGATTTAGCTATGGGTTAGGGATGAATCTGGCACCTCTCAATCTCCTAAGCCAGCAAGTGAGATGGAGAGGATTCCAGAGTTCCCATGGGCCCTGCTGGGGAAGCCTACAGATGTAGAATGGGTCAGTAGGATTCAGGGGGCCCTTCCAAGCCAGAGATGTATAACCTTGATCATGGACTCCAGCTGCTGCTCCAGCACGGTGCTGCCTCCCAGTGGTGATGGCACAGGATCTCAAGGCCCAGGACTGCCTTAGAGACAGGACCTTCTGAGGGTCAAGCCCCACCCCCAGCCCCATCACACTGAGGACTTGAAAGTTACTGTGTACACCCACATGCCATCTTCTCTTCAAAATGTGGTGGTATCATAAAGAAGACTTGAGACAGTATTTTTCCAAAGGACTCTTGAATTCTTTCAAATCAGCTTAGATAGAGAAATATCAAATTTATTAGTTAAATTATTCCTTCTTCAGCAGTCTCCATTTCCACCTTCCCCATTCCCCCAATTCCCGGTTAGATGGAGGTGCTCATGAGAGGTTCAGTTCAGTTAGAGGGATGCAAAGGAAGTTGCATTTGTTTTTGTGGCATATCTGAGTTTTAGGATGTGAGTTGTCCACCTTGCTACAATAGAAGAGAGAAATATTTTAGTGGCTCTGAAGGCTACGTTAGAAGTCAGCGTGTATGAGAACCTTGGAAACAATAGGAAGTCACGGGCATTTTTCCTTTCTTGTATTCACTTTCATTCTTGCTTGCCTAAGGATCTTTTATATAATGGCCGTCTGCGACAGTGCGCTCCTCCAGGAGGGCCGCCCTTGTGCCTACTCTGCAGGCCTCCAGGCGCCCCTTGCCTCCTCAATCTAATTACTGTAAGACCTTCTGCAGTTGCCCCATGCTGTTTTCAGGCTTTCCCAGAAGCGGCGCTGTAAATCTCCCACCCACTGAAACCTTTTGTATATCCCTCAGATAGAATAATTGGGAAGGAAATTATGTCCATGTTATTTCAGTTGGAGAAAGTGCTAATAATTCAGGGATCTGTGCAGTGGGACACAGAAATCCATTACTTTTAGGGTTAGCTCCATATTCTATTGACCTTGGGCAAGTTTCTAGGTCACTGTGAGACGGATTAGGCTGTGGTTTTAAATGTCATCGTTGAAATTTTGCTTGATTTGCTTATTCATTGAACACATTTATTAAGTGCCTACTAAGGTACTGGGTTGTGATGATGAACCAGATGGGCATGGTCTGTGCCTTCACAGTGTTTTTATAGGACAGAAAAATTGAGGAAGTCTATAATACAGTGACATTTATTGTAAAACAATGATGCAAAGACACTAATCCCTTTATAATCTTACTCAATTTTCACAGCAACATCTTTGCTCCAGATCTTCTTAGACATCCCGACTAGCTCTCTTAACAAGCCTGGTTCCTACGGGTGCCCAAAAACGGCCGTGGAGAGAGCACTGAGGTCTCAGCACAGGTATTGCTGGCAAAATAGCTCTCTCATGACTGGGACAAAATAGAAGTGGCTAATACTGTGAGCACATATACATGCTAAGTGCAGCACTACAGGCTTAACACATGTTGTCCCATTTGGGGGAAATGGATTTTAAGTACTCTTGGCCTTGGCCTCCCAAGTAAACCACAGATGGCTTTCTATCAGAGCATTCTGTCTTCTTTACCATGACCTTTTCTAATTTAGGAAAATGGAGAACAAGAGGCCAACAAATGGACTAAATGAAAGGGAAGGGGTAACAAGTTAGGAACTTTTGGGTGAAGAAATTGTGTATATGAGGGAGAAACAGATGAGAAGGAGTAATAGCAATAAGGTCACCTCTTAATTTTCTAAGAAAAGGGCGTTTGATAGCCATCTATATTATTTTGAAGCAATGAAACATTTGCTGAGTGGGGAATCATATCCTCTGTTGCTTCAGTAGGCTTAATCTGAAAAGAAACAAAGTATTTCATGTTTTTATGAGGAACTTTGAAAAACCAACAATGACTAACCATCTGGGATATTTTAAAATCTGCTCTGGAATGTATGTTTTGCATATTTTCAGGTTTGTCACATTTTACTGCCTAGCATCCCTGCAGATATTCCTATTTCAGAACTACATATCCAGACAATTGCTGAAAAAGGAAAAAACAGCCCTCCCCAACTCTCAAACCAGTATTCTGACAGTTCTCTATTCAGAAAGCTTGCAAAATAGTCTCAAACTAGGGTGTATACACCTAAAGTACCCATGGCAAACCCTTGAACCTGCAATCGCTCATTTCCTGAGCCTGTGCTGCTTTCCTAGCATAGAGGGTCAAGATTGATATGTGGTGATTTAGAGGGGAAATAGTAAGGAACATTTTATTTTTCATCGCTCATGATCCTTTGCTTTTGAGCTCTATACCTGAAGATGGTGGAGAAACTTAAGTTTGTAAAGTAAAGATAACTTGGTTTCATATTTTAGGTAAATATTTAACTCATTTAAAGTTCAAACTCCATATTATTGTTGTTTCTCCCCTCTCAAAGGTCCACTCTACTTTACAAAGTGGGCTTCGGGTGTAGCAGACAGTATAGGCAGCCTCAGCGCCACGGAAGCCCACCAGCTGTCTCCTAGAGCCTTCTTGGACATTTCCTTTGACCTGACCAGCTAGCCACTGGGAATTGTTGAGTGTGACTTGTCCTGCCCAGTTTGTGTGTGTGCTATGTGCTAACTGCTGCTGCCTTTCCTGCATTTTTCCACCCCCTGCAATCAAGACCAGCTACATAATTTGCGAGACTCCATACAAAATGACAATGTGTTCAAATATTATTAAGACTTTCCAGATGGCTATAGCAGAGCATTAAACCAAGCATAGGGCCCTTCTGAGCACAGGGTTCTTTTCATATTCACTGCTATGCCCACTTTCCAGAGAACTTCAGAGTAACTGGTCTGGCAAAGAGACAACTTTAAGTCCTTAGGAGATCAGGGAGGGAGAGAAGCTGAATGGGAGAAGACAGATTTCTTTCTTTTTAAATGGGGTGAGTGGGAACACAGATGCATGTTAGCAAGTCTTGTCCTTTACATGTGCTTTGTCACTGAATTCTTACTTGCTAAGCCTGTCAGTGGTTGCTGCAACTCTGCATCTCTAAACCAAGCTCCTTGTAATTTGTTTCTCTTTTTTGCAAAGGTCAGCATCCTCTAATTTAGGTGGCTGCTTTCTCCATGTTGTAGCAACTAAAAGATTCAAAAGCCCTTTATGGGAAAGAGTTTCATCCTTTTTGATTCTAACTGGAATGGATTCTCCTTGTTTGGGTGCCCTGTCCAATATATAAATCTCCCCCCAGCCAGGTGCTCTAAACTTACAAGCAGTGCCTTAAAACATTAAGTTTTAATATTACATTATTTTGGTGCATTTACATTACAATATTTATATTACTTCAGTGTGAAGTGAGAAGCATTTCATTAGGGTGGAAATAATATGTTGTTTATATGAGGGGTAGTGCATTAAAGACAATTTGTTGAGTATTCATAAGGCAGGTGAATGGTGATAGGTGGGCCCCATCTTGTTTTTTTTTTTTAAAAGGAAATATGCTTATGATTTATGTCCATTAGAACATAATAAAATCAGAATAGAAATTAGAATAACATTGTTAAATTCTAACTCTAGTGTCTTCTAAATTGTGATATGTATACTTAGGCAGTTGAAATAAGATAAAAAATATTATGCTAGAAAATTAAATGCCAATTTAACATAACGTTTGTGGCCACTTTTTTTTTTTTAATTCAGAAGGCTAATCAGTCACAAATTGCGAATTGCTATGCTAACAGTATCTTGTCCAATGTCTAAAAATCAGGTCAAGGTCTTAGTACTAAGGGACAACGGTTCTGGGTTAAATTATAGAACATCTCTATTTTGCAGCTCACTATTTACATGGAACAGGGCGCAATGGGAAAAAGGCTATGGAGCGCCATAGCAGTGGTAATACCTACAATTAAGGACAGAGAGGTGAAATAAGGTGGCCATCTACCCTATTTGATTTGTCAGCAGCTAACAGCAGCTTCTTAATGCCGTAATTTAGACTCATGCATTCTATGCAGAGGCAGTTGATTGATATTTCTGGGTGAAGGGGAAAGTGTGTTCTATCCAACAGATGTATTTGAAAATATGTGCTAATGTATAGTTGGAAGAAGATTATTTTTGAGGTGCATGCAGATTTAAAAAGAATCACTCATGAGCAATATTGTTACACTTTGAGATATGATAGATGAATTCCACATTTTTCCCTTCACCCACGCTTCTCATGCCTGTTTGCCTACATCCTAGTGAAATAGTAGCACATTTCTATTTATTCAAGTCCTGCGATTCATAATGCTTCTTAAATCTGAGCCTTTCTTTAACTCTCCCCACCATCCATGTTTAAGCTCTTGTTGCTTCAGTGCTCCACAATGACAAAAGCCTATGTCTTCTTGTCTTCACTCTTATCCTTATCCAATTTGTCCCATACATAGCTGCCATGTTAATCTTCCAAAAATGACACTGGATTATGCTCTTGTACTGAAAAACTTTAAAGACATCCCAGAGCCTGGAGAATAAAAACCCAACTTTCTTATTCTGGTATGTAATCCTCACATAATTTGGCCCCAGCCACCTCTTCAGCCTGTATCCCCACTGATCCTGCCAAGGAATCTGTCCTGTCATTTCAAATCAGTCAGTTGACATTGACGCAGTTGTGCTTCATCCTCCTGTGTTTTTGCTCCTGTGTTTTCACCTCCTGAAATGCTCTCCCAGTATCTCCCCACTTATTACTATGGTTATTGTCAGTCTTCAAAGTCAGCCTATGTTCTCTTTGCTCTGTAGACCTTTGTTCCACCATTTTAACAGGTATTTTGCTTCTTTTAATTTACTTAACCAGTGATTATTAAGCCCCTTATACATTTCAGTCCTTTTGCAAGGCCTAGATGTAATAGTGAGCAAGCTAGATGTGGTCCCTGCAACTCACAGAGGTTCTAGTCTAGAGAAATTTAGGCTGGAATAGAGTAAACTTCCTCTCTGTTTCTAGATCATTGGCTATCTAATTTGGACACAAAACATCTTATATCATGGAGTATATACTTATATCTCCTTTCTGTACTTGATTGACCCCTTTGAGAACAGAAGCTATATCATACGTTCAATTCCACATAAAAGCAGTGTCGCATGTTGGGAAACGGTACAACCCGGTAGCCAAATGGCTGGTGGTCTGCTTGGTTCTGGCCCTCTTTGGTTTTGTAGTTTGTTGAGAGCCTCTTAATTTCTCACCCTCTCCTCTTTACAAGGTAGTATTATAATAGCACCTATCAAAACAGGGTGAATCATGAGTATGAGCTGATTTCACATACGCAAAGTTCTTCCAACAAAGCTGGGCACATATTGGGTGCTCAGCAGATATTAAATTTTATCTTTATTTTTATAATGCCACAGCCTGTATGGCCTTAGGCAAATCATGTAACTTCACTGTAGCTCTTTACTTCATCTGTAAAATAAAAATAATCATATATGCCTGCTGAATATGTGTGTGTGTGTGTTTGAGGAAATGAGATCATTTCAAAGATGAAAATGATTGGAAAATCAGAACATTCTATAGAAATTAGCCTTGGGTAACTGGGGAAAAATAACACAGTTCCTGCCCTCCCAGAGCCTACCGTCAAATAAGGGGTAGTGACAGAGATAGTTAAATAGGAATTATAGTATATTGCATTAGCACACAGGGAAAAAGGGAACACTTTCAGTACACCGCAGGAGCACCTCCTGTTGTTCTTTAGTGGATATGGTCAGAGAAGGCTTTACCTAGCAGGAATATTTGAGCAGTGGAACAGTGTTGTAGGAGCAAGGAACAGCATGAGCTTTGTTTGAACATCAAAATAAAGTTTAGTATAGCCGGCACCTTGAGTGTGGGCATGGGAATGGCAGAAGGGTAAATACATATGGTGTACAGGGCTGGATACATAATTTGTAGGGTCTAGTATGATACAAAAATGTGGACCCTTTTTCAAACAGCAGGAAAAAGCTTTTCCCTTTCTTATGAGTCCTCTGTCTTACAAGTATATTTGCTATGTAACGTGTTCCCTCAGGTGCATGGGTACTTGTAGGGTGAGTGCACACCCTCCTCTTTGTCTTGTGCCCTGCCCTGTGCCTTGGTGTCCATGTGTCCAGTTTCAACCTTACTGAACCCATGCCCAGATCCCTCTGGGGCCAGAGGGCAGTAGCGGTTGCTAGGTTGGGGGGCAGGGAGCATGCTGCCTAGAATCCTTCATGGGAAGGTGAAGAGGCAGTGCATGGCAGGAGATAACGTATCTAAGGCCCCAGTACAGTACATGCTCCATTGTCTCATCAGCCTTCATTTGCCAAATTCAAAGATAAAATTACTAAGAATTTCAGGACGGTGACATTCTGAGTGTTGGGTTTTGTGTGACTATACAATTGATATGGAATCATTTTCTTATGTTCTAGGGATAAAGTGTAGATATAGCACAAATATGTATAATGCAAAATCAGTGGTTCCTTTGGGTCAGTCAGGTTTTTAAAAAATAATTAAGGACTTTAAACAGGAAATATGAGTAAATAAGGGAAAATATGTGGAAGATTTTATGGCAGTTTCAAGAGGTTCCTCTGAGTGGAGAGATTATTGTGTAATTAATACTTTCCTTTTGCTTATCTATACTTTCTGGTGGTTCTAAAATAAACACATATAGACTTTATTATAAGAGAAAATAGATTATAATGATTTTTACTAAAAAAAACTATGGAAGTTTTAAGGGAAATCTCTAAAAGATGTATGTTTATGGCAGAAATCACCATCCTGTTATTTCCACAGTAAAGCCAGCTTGGCAAGGATTAAATAAAATGTATTTGGACTAGTTTACTAATAGTTTATTCTTGATTTTTAACTCCTAGGTTTATAACTGAGATGAGAAAATTATAGAATATTATTTTATTTAGAAAAATATTTTGAGAAGAGTGCCATCAGCAAGATGGCAGAACAAAAGTATTTATTCTACCATAAACACCCCCAACAGAATTGATCCTTTTTAGGGGTATAGTTTGATGTGTTTTGACAAATATATACAGTCATGAATCCATTAACAAAATAAAATATAGATTATTTCCATCACCTCAGAATATTCACTCAAGCCTTTTTGTGGTTAACCTCCTATTCTATCCCCCAGCCTCCAGCAACAACTGATCTATTTTCTGTCTCTATCGTTTTGCCTTGTTACGGAGTTTAATGTTGTTGCATTGTGGCCAGGGAATATGGGCTTTATTAGAATAATTATTTGATATTTGATGTGATCTGTTTTTGGCCCATTATGTGGCTAATTATCATAAAGTATCTTTAGTCTTGAATTGCTATATGCAGAATTCTATATATGTCAGTTAAACCAAACTTGTTTATGTTTTTTTCCAATCTTCTATGCCTTACTCATTTTCTGTCTGCTTTATCTATCAATTTCTGAGAGAGGTATATTAAATTCCCCACTGTTGTGGTGGACTTGTCCCCTTCTCCTTGCAGTTTTGTTAGTTTTTGCCTCATGCGTGTTGATATTAGGTACTTAATAGTTAAGAATTAGTGAATGCGCCTCATGAATCAAAACTTTTATTATTGTATAGTAACTTTCCTTTATCCCTAAAATGCTTTTTTCCTGAAATTTTTTTTCTTCTGGTATTAATCCAGCTTTCTTCTGGCTAATACTTAAGTGGTATATTCTTTTCTGGCCTTTTATTTTAAATATTTCTGAGTCCTTATGTTTTATGTGATTTTTGTACAAAGCCTAAGGCTATATTTATTTTTTAATCCAATCTAATAATTTGTGCCTCTTCACCAACAGTTTAGACCATTTACATTTATTGTAACTTTTATGTTTAATTTGTCTCATCTTACTTTTTGCTTCATATTTTATTTTTTCTTTTTCTGCCATTTTTGAATCCACTGAGTTTTTTGTTTGTTTTACTCCCTATCCTCACTGCTTTGTAAGGTATATACACTTTTTTGAGTGATTACTCATAGAATTTTAATATGCCTACTTAATTTACAGAAGTTTAAATTTAATATACCTACTTTCTTCATGAACAATGAAATAACTTCAGAATTTTTTAAACATGATATTACCTTTCCAATCTCCTATGTTACTGTTATCCAGTATTTTAGTCCTCACCTGTTTTTATGTCCCTCAAATCAATTTTTTAATATAATTTGTTCAGATCTATTCACATACTTGCCAGATTCTTTATTCACTACTCCTAGCGTCTCAAGCTTTCCTTATGAAGTCAGTTGCTTCTTCCTGAAGAGTATGTTTTATAAGTTCTTTTAATGATACTCTGTTTCTGGTCAGTTCTAATTTGCTCTTATTTTTATTACCTATGTACAAAATTCTGGGCGATTATTTTCTCTGGATGCTCAAAGCTATTACATCACTGTCTTAGTCAGTTTGGGCTGTTATAACAGAATACTATAGACTGGATGGCTTATGAACAACATAAACTTATTTCTCACAGTTCTGGAGCCTGCAAGTCTGAATGAGATCTGGGTGCCAGCACGGTTGGGCTGTGATGAGGGTCCTCTTCTGGCCTGCCGACTACCGTCTTCTCCTAATGACCTGATCACCTCCTGAAGATCTCACAAATACCATCACATCACGGGTTTGGATTTCAACCTATGATTTTGGGGGGACACAAACATTTAGTCCATAACAATCATTAACCTGCGTCTTTCATTTTTGCCATTAAGTCTTGGGATTCATATATTTACAAAATCAGTTTTGGAGAAATCTCAGTCATGAGTTTCACAAATATCACCTCTTGTCTATTCTTGTTACTCCTTTCTAGAAGTCTAATTTGACATATACTGGAGCCTCTCATTCTGTCCTCCGTGTCTCTTGACTTCTCTTTCACAATCTCCCATTCTTTGTGTTACATTTGGAGCAATTTCTTTAGGCTTATTTTCCAAATAATTCTCACCTTTCACTGGGTGTGTAGCCCTACAAAGATCCAGGTTTTTGCAGGAATTTTAGTTCCCAATTTAAATCCCAGTGCTTACATCCTATTTCCTTAGAGGTTGCTGCTAAAAGAAAGTAAACCTAAAATTTGGTTACAGATAAGAGCAAATGTACAAAGGAAGTAAAATCTCACATTAGGTTACTCTACTGGTTTTCAGTTTGCTTTCTTCACAATCCTAGGTATTTCCTTTGTATCTTATGACATCAGCTATAATTTTAAAGGGTGTTCATTATATTTTATCCAGTGTTTCTAATGTTTCATACAGAAGGGTATTTTCAGTATATATATCTACCATGTTGTTAGAATTGGAAGTCCAGGGTTCGTTTTTTACCTGAATTTCCTTTATAGTTGGTCAGAGTTTAATAAATACATAACTTTCTATATCTATGGGATTTGCAAGAATACAAAACATTCCACAATCCTCCTGCCTTATATTCACTGTCCTACTTTTTTATTACGAGGTCTTTTTGATCTAAAATTTTTTTAAATTTCTTAAATTTATTCTAATGACACTTTGTGCTTACTAGCTCAATGTGGGGACAGGCCTTCTTAGAGGCCAAGTAGTTGGAGGCAGAGTCAAGGGGACACTCTAATCATTATCATCCTAGCTGAGGGTTTAATTTTACAAACATTGAGATTGACAAGAGAAGTCAGAAAGTTATCTGGAAATGTTCCCCTAAGTGGAAATGCATAGGTGGGAAAATTATTTCTGCACAGGTATATAAGCCTCTAAGTATAAAAGGAGTATGGTAAAATGCAAAATTAAGCTTTAGGAAACTTGCAAGTCCCTATCTTGCTTGGATGTGTCACTCGTGGCTATGTACCATTTTTTGGGACTAGGAGGGCCCTTGGGAAATGGAGGAGACATCCTGGACCTGCTACTGCTCTGTGTGATATATATTTCTATAGCATTTGTTTTTAAAAATTTTTATGGTTCTTTTCAACGAAGCCAAGCTC